>SSNP01000052.1:3438636-3470552 GCA_006937955.1 Pachypanchax playfairii
TCAAAAGCATGAAATGAACTGTTTTCAATTATATCATGTAATGACTCATGTGAACAACAACAGGGAGACTCCACATGCGTAGATTTGAAATGTATGTTGTCTTGCAATTGCTCAGTCTGTCCACACAAGGGCGCAAAGTCAGTTTTACGAAGGAAGGACTAGATGAGAAGACAGTGAGCAGCAGAGCACAGTACAACCAAGCTGCCAGCAGAGGGCAGTATGCCCGTAGAGCACAGTACAACCAATCTGCCAGCAGAGGGCAGTATGCCCATTCAGCACAGTACAACCAAGCTGCCAGCAGAGGGCAGTATGCCCGTAGAGCACAGTACAGCCAAGCTGCCAGCAGAGGGCAGTATGCCCATAGAGCACAGTACAACCAAGCTGCCAGCAGAGGGCAGTATGCCAAGAGAGCACAGTACAACCAAGCTGCCAGCAGAGGGCAGTATGCCCGGAGAGCACAGTACAACCAAGCTGCCAGCAGAGGACAGTATGCCCATAGAGCACAGTACAACCAAGCTGCCAGCAGAGGGCAGTATGCCCATAGAGTACAGTTCAAACAAGGAAAAATTACATAGCAAGTGTAGATTTATTAAAAAACTTGAGAATAAATAATAAACTAGAATTCATAACATGAAGTCAAAGGCTATTCCTTTATTTTAAAAATATAATTTGCTTTACATTAACCAAACATTTCTATCAAAAGCATGAAATGAACTGTTTTCAATTATAAAATGTAATGACTCATGTGAACAACAACAGGGAGACTCCACATGCGTAGATTTGAAATGTATGTTGTCTTGCAATTGCTCAGTCTGTCCACACAAGGGCGCAAAGTCAGTTTTACGAAGGAAGGACTAGATGAGAAGACAGTGAGCAGCAGAGCACAGTACAACCAAGCTGCCAGCAGAGGGCAGTATGCCCGTAGAGCACAGTACAACCGAGCTGCCAGCAGAGGACAGTATGCCCATTTAGCACCGTACAACCAAGCTGCCAGCAGAGGACAGAATGCCCGTAGAGCACAGTACAACCAAGCTGCCAGCAGAGGGCAGTATGCCCATTTAGCACAGTACAACCAAGCTGCCAGCAGAGGGCAGTATGCCCGTAGAGCACAGTACAACCAAGCTGCCAGCAGAGGGCAGTATGCCCGTAGAGCACAGTACAACCAATCTGCCAGCAGAGGGCAGTATACCCATTTAGCACAGTACAACCAAGCTGCCAGCAGAGGGCAGTATGCCCGTAGAGCACAGTACAAACAAGGAAAAATTATATAGCAAGTGTAGATTTATTAAAAAACTTAGGAATAAATAATAAACTAGAATTCATAACATGGAGTCAAAAGCTATTCCTTTATTTTAAAAATACAATTTGCTATATATTCATCAAACATTTCTATCAAAAGAATAAAATGAACTGTTTTCAATTATAAAATGTAATGACTCATGTGAACAACAACAGGGAGACTCCACATGCCTAGATTTGAAATGTATGTTGTCTTGCAATTGCTCAGTTTGTCCACACAAGGGCGCAAAGTTAGTTTTACAAAGGAAGGACTAGATGAAAAGACAGTGGGCAGCAGAGCACAGTACAACCAAGCTGCCAGCAGAGGACAGAATGCCCGTAGAGCACAGTACAACCGAGCTGCCAGCAGAGGGCAGTATGCCCGGAGAGCACAGTACAACCAAGCTGCCAGCAGAGGGCAGTATGCCCATAGAGCACAGTACAACCGAGCTGCCAGCAGAGGGCAGTATGCCCGGAGAGCACAGTACAACCAAGCTGCCAGCAGAGGGCAGTATGCCCGGAGAGCACAGTACAACCAAGCTGCCAGCAGAGGACAGAATGCCCGTAGAGCACAGTACAACCGAGCTGCCAGCAGAGGGCAGTATGCCCGGAGAGCACAGTACAACCAAGCTGCCAGCAGAGGGCAGTATGCCCATAGAGCACAGTACAACCGAGCTGCCAGCAGAGGGCAGTATGCCCGGAGAGCACAGTACAACCAAGCTGCCAGCAGAGGGCAGAATGCCCGTAGAGCACAGTACAACCGAGCTGCCAGCAGAGGGCAGTATGCCCGGAGAGCACAGTACAACCAAGCTGCCAGCAGAGGGCAGTATGCCCATAGAGCACAGTACAACCAGGCTACCAGCAGAGGGCAGTATGCCCGTAGAGCACAGTACAAACAAGGAAAAATTACATAGCAATTGTAGATTTATTAAAAAACTTGAGAATAAATAATAAACTAGAATTCATAACATGAAGTCAAAGGCTATTCCTTTATTTTAAAAATATAATTTGCTTTACATTAACCAAACATTTCTATCAAAAGCATGAAATGAACTGTTTTCAATTATAAAATGTAATGACTCATGTGAACAACAACAGGGAGACTCCGCATGCCTAGAATTGAAATGTATGTTGTCTTGCAATTACTCAGTCTGTCCACACAGTGGTGCGAAGTCAGTTAAAGAAACACTAGAATAAAAGAAGAAACATTTCCCCTTTGAATAAAGTTTAATTATAACAATTTGCGACAAGAGTGAGACACTGGCACAACCCACCTCCCAGCAGTGGGCAGTAGACGACTGTATGCCAGACGAGTGCAGTACAAACAAGCGGCCACCGGTGTTAAAAAGGGTGTGTGTGTTTAATCTATAGGGGCTGCGTGGACGTGTTAAAATGGATTCATACTAACGCAGATCCGACATGTGGGAGACACAACTGATTCGGATGGTCGGTTGGAGTCACGCTCTGTTTTCTAACTTTCCGACGGCCACGTCGGATGACGCACGTCTGTGATTGGTCAGCCAAACAACCCAACATGATTTCGGGCACGACGTCGCTTCCCTTTAGTAAACAGCGCAAGCGTTGACAGTCTTAAAGACAAATTTGTCTGCATTAAAAGAGGTCTGAAAGGCAGCAGTGGCGATGCCAGTGGCCGTAAAGTCCCTGCTTTTTATTTGTTCCTCTCATGGTTGGAACCACACAAAAATCACCAGGAGACCTCTAAGTAAGGAACACACCTCCTGCTGTCCTGGCGGAGAATTTCTTTGCAACAGGGTTGGGGTAGTATGAGCAGAAACTGGCTCCGTCAGTACGTCGCTGTGTGGGAGCACATTTGCCTTTGCGTTAGTATGAATCCAGCTTTAGGCGTCAGGCGCCAGGAGGGAGTGGCGGTGGGGTCGTTTTTTGGTCTCATCTGGAACACTTGTTGTTCCACATCCCCACAAGGTGCCCTCTTTCCCACACTGAGCACCTGCTCCTCACAGTGCCTGTGCACACCACTGCTCTCATGTTAATTTGACTCGTGCAGCAGCTGTCACTCAGCTGTTCGTGTGATTGGCTCTTCAACCCTCTGGAACTGTATGGAAAATAGAATGAATGAATCAGTTGAATGTTTTAGTCTCTGGATTCAGTTTATTGGATCCTGATCTCCTGCATCCCAGACCAGGGTCTCTGCTTCTCCTCACATTTTAAAAACACAGATCTATTATATCAATAGAAGGATCTATTTTTATCAAATGTACATGCACAGCATTTTGGTCAAAGTTTTACAGAAGGAAACTTGGTAAAAACTTACAAAACTGGAGAATGTATTTAGAAAGTAAAAGACCTCCGTGAGCAGTAAACAAAATGTGTAAAGCTTGTGGGTTTTAAGATTCACTGAGACATGAGTTCTGTGAGACAAACAGCTTGTTCTTTAAAACATTCTGAATCACATATCAGTATGACAACAAACTAAAACTGGAAACATTCTGAAAGAGTCAAAGATTCTTCCTGTGTTTAAAACAGCTGGAAGTAATTCAGATAATAAAAGGCTAAAAGATGATAAAATGGTCTGAAGTTTTGGATCTTTTAAAAGTAAAATAATCCCAGAACACCTACATGTCAATGCTGCCACCTGGTGGACGGAAATAGAATTGTATCAGACCAAAGTTTCCAGTATGTTGCAACAAAAAAACACAAACACACGTTCAAACTGAGAACTGAAGTTACAGAAGCAAAGATTAGATTTAACTCGATATGATCTATGTGCACGTTCACATTTAGCAGCTTTCCAGAGGTCTAACAATCAGATTTACTACTAATTCATCCAATTAGTCTCTGCAGTTATTGAAGGACAAAATGTTGGAATAAAAGACTTTAAAGATCTGGGTCTTAAAACAGACTATTGGAGGAGTCCATGTTGTATTTAAACACATTCGTTGTGGGTTTGGGAGGAAATGCAAACAAAAACACTGTGAAATCTAAATATAATATCTACAAAATGTGAATGAAGGTAATTAAGAAGAAATTAAATCAAATTAAACAATATATTTTATGATCAAATCTTTTATTTTTGGAATAAAACGATGCAGACAGGAATCTTTCATCAAGAAATGCAAATGATTTTTAAACAAAAGAACCAACAGCAGCATCGTTTAACTGGTTGTTTAACTTTTGGTACAAAATGAACAAACAGCAAAAAGATTTTAAGTCAGAACATATAAAAAGGTGGAGTTCTGATATCTTTACAATGATGTGTGGGCGTTTCCAGTTTCCAGATGAGGAGGAGCTGGTCTGACCTTCAGTTATAAAAGCCTCTCCAGTACCAGCAGGTACAGTTGAGGCCTGCAGCTATGAGCAGGATAACCATCAGAGCGATGAACAGACCGACGCCCAGGATGGTGGCAACAACAGCCCAGACCAGCGTCCTCTTGGATGTGTCGATCAGAGGCGACCTGAGCGCCATGCGGGCCCTGCGGGCCCGCCGGCGGTCCTGGGGAGGATAACGTGCCAGATTAACCCTCTCCATCTTCAACGAGCGCACGAGGCACGCTCTGTGGTGGCTCAGCTGGTCGAACGTGTGTTTGCCGTGGTAGTGGCCCATACCACTCTGACCTGGAGGAACGACACAATGATTCACCAACAGGGTTCAACCATCCATCATCACATGGACCGTCCATGATGGACGGACGTGTTTATTACAGCTGGATTGGAGTTTCTAGCTTTCAGACCTTAAACACAGCTGCTAGTTTAAAGTTGTGTGACCTGAAACACGTGATTTTAAACTGATGTGGTTAAAAAACTCTAGATTTCTAGGTTTTACATGTTGTTCCGTTTCTTCTCTGACTTCTTAACGATATTTTATGTTCAGTTTGTGTTTCTTGATTTCTGATGATGGACGGGACGTTTCAGGCTCCCAAGCCTGAACTAACCTGCCTGCAGTCCAGATGTTTCATCATGAAACCTCAGAGACCAGGACTGTGGAGCAGCTGGTCTCCTGACTTCCAGATGTTTACAGACAGATGTTAGAAGAAGAGCAGACGTGTTGCTGACATCATATTTTCCATGAAATGTTTCTCAGTTTCAACATCTGAGATGTTGTTTTTGTTTTAGTGAGTATAAAATGTGGATTCGTCAGATGAACAAATCATCACTCTGATTTTATTTACAACTTTTCTGGGATTGTTGCTGAACTGTAACTGTTTGAATTTCTGCTGATGAAGATTTACAGAAACCGTTTGGAAACATTTGTTCTTTCGACAAACACACTGTGTCTTTATTCTCACCGACGCCCCCGAACGGGAGGGAGCTGAGTGTGTAGTGCATCATAACATCGTTGACTGTCACTCCTCCGCTTGTGGTCTCCTCGATCATTCGTTTTATTGCCTTGGTGAGATGTGAGGGAGAAAACGGCGTCAGACAAAGTTACAAACTTTACAAGCTGCTTTGGGATTTTTGTGTCTTACCTTCTTGTCTGAGCAGAAGATGTAGAGAGCCAGAGGTTTCTCTCTCTCATTGATGAAGTTAATGGCATCGTCCATGTCACTCACAGTCACGATGGGCAACACGGGGCCAAAGATCTCCTCCTGCATCAGCCTGGAGTGGGGGGGCACATCCTTCAGCACTGTTGGGGCTTTTAGATCCAAAAACATCAGTGTTCAATGTGATTCATATATTTGTCCGAAGCATTTAAAATGTGCTCGTACCTATGTAGCACTGTGAGGGGTCGCTTTGCCCGCCCACTACAGGGGCGTAACCCTCCATCAGACTCATGATTCTGTTGAAGTGCCGCTGGTTGACGATCCGTCCATAATCAGGGGAACATTTGGGATCGGGACCATAAAATTCCTGCGACAGATCAGAGGAAACGTGATCAAATCGTGCAGATGCATCAGTAAGTGGAAGTTGCAGCACGTTTCATGTTACCAGCAGAGTCAGACGGATGCGTTCGACCACCTGACCCTGGATGCAGGGTTCACACAGGATGTAGTCTGGAGCGATGCACGTCTGGCCGCAGTTCACAAACTTCCCCCATGTGATGCGTCTGCACACAAACCAGTTCATGTTCTGGGTGGATTAGAAACTAGTTTTGCTTTGCATAAAGAAAAAAATGACAGTAGAACATTTGAAAAAAACTCATTTTTCCAGAAAGAAACTAAATCTATATTTGACACTCACACAGAGAAGGAAAATAACTCCTCCAGGGTTCATTTACTAACTAGAGATGAAACTAGTTTGATGCCAGAAACAAACACAAAAATCTAGAAACATAAATGATTCCAGAACATGGTTCTGATGGATTCTGCAACAGCAGAACAGAATAAAACAATCATGTTCTGATATTTATATTCATATGGACCTAAAAACACCAAGTTCTCTGAGCTGAAGCTCGTCTCTGATGGACAGAGAGTTCCAGCTCAAACCCCCACTGGTCCTGTTTCAGAGGGTGTGAGAGTGGAACAGGTCTATCTGCAGTCCGGGTCTGTTTCACACTGACAGAGAACTGAATCAGAACCCCCAGAATACCACAGAACAAACTCCAACAGACAGCCTGCACTTCAAAACCTTCTGCAAGCAGTTTCATGTTCTGCTTACAGAAGCATCAGAATTCAGCTGTTTGGTGATTCGCTTGTTACCGGCAGGCAATCCTGATGTCACAGTCCTTATCGATGTAGCAGGGGCTCTTCCCCCCCAGCTCCAGGGTAACCGGGGTGAGGTGGCGAGCTGCAGCTTCCATCACCAGTTTACCTACTGCAGGGCTACCCGTGTAGAAGATGTGGTCAAACCTCTGCCTCAGCAGCTCCTGGGTCTCTGAGACGCCACCTGTCACCACGGGGTACAGATCCTGCACATAAAGAAGAACGTTCCTTTCAGTCTTTGAAAACAACACGAGTCGTGTTCAGGAAGACTCTGGTCTTTGGAGCATCCCATCAAACAGGGATTATGTGTTAACTGTGTGCAGCTTTACAGTCATCTGCCAACATGTTCCACTAACAGAACCAGCTAGTGTTCAGACCTTGTCCAGATATCGAGGCAGCAGCGCCCGGAGCAGGAGGGACGAGCACTCGCTCAGCTCCGACGGCTTCACCACAGCTGCGTTGCCTGTTGACAGAGAACACAAGTTTCTGTGAATGGAATGAGATCAGCGAGTGACGCAGACAAACACGTGGGAAGATGAGAGTATGTAACGCGGGCGAATCTAAAGAACAGCAACAAGTAAGAAAGACAGAAAACAATCGAGATGGAAACTGGTTTAATCAGGCTGGATGTGAATGACTTCACATTATGTTTATTTATGTTTGCCTGGATTATTTCACATCTACAGAATCAAACAACTTTTAAAAACCCAATCGAGAAGATGTTTCACTGAAAAACCAAACAGAAAAGAACAAATTAGTTTGAGGGTGATTGTTGTAAAACTGATTGTGTAAAACACGAGTTTTACACTACTTTAGTATCGTTACTGTCTCTTTTACATCCATCATACTAGTTAGAGTCTTTGTTCCCAGAGTAAAGCACGGCGGTGGCACCATCATGATGTGGGGAACGGAATCAGTTGAAGCTAGAGAATCAAAGCATGGAACCAAATCATCTGGTAGAAACAGACAGAACGTTTCTGAATCTGTTCGTCATGTGCAGAATATTTACAGTCTGTTTCCTGTGGCTTGACTAAATGTGATGACATCATGAGTCCTGTAAATCACTGAAGAACTGCAGACTGAGTCTCCTCACCTGCTGCAATAGCTCCAACCAGAGGCAGCAGGGTGAGAGCCCAGGGGTAGTTCCAGGCCCCGATGATGAGAACAACTCCAAGGGGCTCTGGCTGAATATAAACCTCATCTGATATGGTGAGGAGGTTCTTCTCTACGGGTCGAGGAGCTGCCCAATCAGAAAGCTTCTCTATGGCCAGCTTGATCTCATTCTCAATGCCAATCAGCTCCAAGAGCGGCGTGTCGTACTGGCTCTGTGGAAAACATCACAGCAGTCAGAAAATAGTCCCCAACATGTATGTTTCAAGGTGTTGAGTCAGGTAAGCGTGACCTCACCCTGCTTATATCCTGCTTCAGAGCGGTGGAAATCTCTGTCTCCTTCTCGGTGATCATCGTCTGCAGGGCACGGAGCTGTTGGAGTCTGAACTCCAGAGGTCGAGCCCTGCCGCTGATGAAGGCCTCCCGGGCCCTCTGCAACACCTGTCTCTCCATACTCTCACCTGTACCGCCATAATGATCCACCTTTTATACCTGAAGTGACTCAACAAGCATGATGACCTGGAACACTGTGAATCCAGGTACCAGATTCTGTGTCCATCAAAGCTCCTCCAGCAGGACACTCAGATCAAACTGTACTAACTATAACAATAATTCATTGTGTCACAAAGAGCTTACTGTGTCTTTTGCTTTTATTTACCAGGGAACGTACTCATTAAACTTAATATGAAAAACAAAAACAATATAACATGTAAATATTTGTACTGATCAGGCTTCTGTAACTTTGTTTCATTAATTGATTTATTTGAAAGTTTTGTTTACAAGTTTTTTTTTTTGCCTGAAACGTGCTTTAAATTCTTTTATCCTACATCTCAGTTTAAAATCTAATTTCTCGAGTAAAGTGCGTCATTTCACCACCGCACGCAGAACTGAGACCTGCACGTCCCGTTAACGCACCTGAATAAACATGAATATAGAGAATGAAACTTACCTGAGTCCAGAGAAAGTCACGTGAAACACCTGCTGAGCTGTTTGTCCCGAATCAGCTGAATATTCCGCCGCAACTGATCTGAAGCGGCTCGGAGGACCGACTGACTCCTTCACGCGCTGTTTGTCGCTCCTTACTGCGCTGGGATCGGTTTACACACACACACACACACACACGCATGCACGCGCACGCTGATTATTTTAAAACTGATAACCTCCTGATGTTTATTATCACAGATTATCAGTGAAGGTAGGTCACAAACGACAACAACGTTGGAATGTTTTAATAATAGTTCTCATCAGCTTGTTCATGTTGATTTATTATTATTAGTATTGAAGAAACAGTAAACAGAGAAAATAGTTCCAGTGTTTAACAGACTGATGGATTCATGTTTGTATCTACATTGACCTTTTGACCTGAAATAAAAAGAGTCTTTAGGTGTATAAAAAGTTCTTATTGAACTCAGACAGTAAACAAACATTTGATAGAAAATATTTTCATAAAATGATGTAAAACTAATCAGACTGCATCCAGGCTGGTGTGGAACAAGTGAAATGGAATGGACCCGGATCTCCAGAGGGTTCTAAAGTCCCACCATCACCTGCAGGGAGACGGGTCAAAGTCCAGATCACAGCATCAAACGTCGCCTCATCGCAGGTACATCTGAAAAGCAACATGACACGCAGATTAACCGTCTCACATGAGCTCAACGCGTGTGCGTGTCAACAACAGCAGTGGGCTTCACCTCAACAAAGGAAGCCATTTAGGCTGGGGGAGCAAAGCATGTTGGGTAATTAATGGGAGGGTAGATGAGGGGCATTATGTGGTTAGTTCCTGGACAACAGCACTTTGTCTGAGGGACAAAGCCATTGTTGTATCTGGGTGCCGGCCTGTAGGACTGTGGCCGGGAAGGGGGGGGGGAGTTGTAAAGACCCTCCACATAAATAATAATATTCATAGTAAAACGATTGAATCAAACTGAAATATTTAAACCAACATGCAGCTGCCTTCAAGTCATTCAGGACAATCAGTCCAGCACTCGTTAACAATTTGAATCTAATAAAGGATAAACTACGTGTCAATCATTAACACTGTAATAATGCTTCCAGGTTAACGTCTGGTCAGCACTCAGTGACTTCAATCACTTCATACCACCTTAAAAACACCTCCAGGTGGCCCGTTGCAATTTATATGCTCCAATAAGCCACTCCCACATCTCTACATTTAATCCTTATTTTAAGCCCATCTCAGATTGCAATGCATTCTGGGTAGATGATGCAACATTTCTTTTTTAAAGATGTCATGTGGATCTGGACTTGATCTGGTTGTATTCTGCAGGTTTGCACCTGTTTTTAAGGTGCAGCTCAGATCCTGTAGAGTACTGAATCACAGGCTCCTCGTTAACGAGCAGGTCACGTGTTACTGACATGAAGACTCGTGATTTAAAGTGACCTGAGAGGGAAACGCCTCCCTCATCACCTCTAACTGCTGTTTGTTTTGGATGGAACTTCTTCATGATGTAGCTTTAGTTTAAATTTTCTGTAAATAAAAACAAATCCAGATGAGGATGAAGGATTTGGTGTAAAAATGGGGACAAAGTTCATCTGATATTCTTTTATTTCTGTCTTAGAAATTATTTCAAGTGAAGAAAATTTTCAGCATCAATCTGTAAGAGGAAACATGCTGGAGCCTGACCGGTGTGAGAAACCTCTGCTTCCTGTCTGCAGCTACTTCATCATTCTTTTTACCTGCACCACAAACGCGGCGAGGCCAGCCAGCACCGCCAGCAGGTAGGGCAGCCTGCGCGTGTTGATGTGCGTGAGCAGGAAGAACCGACCCCAGCTCAGCCTCCTGGCGGAGTGCGGCGGGTAACGCATGGTGTTGACTCTCTCCATATTCAGCTGTTTGATCAGGCAGCCGCGGAGGTTGCTGAGCGTGTTGAAGCTGTGGCGGCCGCGGTATCGACCCATTCCGCTGTAACCTGAAGAAAAACACGTGTCGGCACTGAGAATCAAAGAAGCAGAAATCCTGGAGCTCCTCAGACTCACCAACTCCTCCGAAGGGCAGCGCACTGTCAATGAAGTGAACCATACAGTCATTGGCCAGAAAAGCTCCGCTGGACGTCGTCTCTATCACTCTCTGGATCAGCTGTTCATCAGACAGGAAGGACACATTTTAAACAATCCATGTTGGTTTAGATAACAGGAACCAACACACCTGCAGGAGAAGAAACGGACCTTCTTGTCACTGGAGAAGACATAAAGAACCAGCGGCTTCTCCCTGTCATTAATAAACTGGATGGCTTCCTCCACGCCCGTCACTGACACGATGGGCAGAAGAGGTCCAAAGATCTCCTCCTTCATCACCTTAGATTCACCTGTTACATCCGTCAGCACCGTGGGACCTGACGGGAGAGAAGAAGGTCCTACACTGTTCACAAACATCATGAATCAAAAGCTGTGGAGAAACATTCAGAAACCCCGTCACCGGGTTTAAAATCTGTTAAACACAACAGCATTTCTCTGCCTGACTCTGCTTCCTGCTGATGGGCGTGGCACTCAGGTTCCTCATGAACATGGACTGCTGCGGTTCTGATGGTTGGACTGAGGGGCAAAGTTAACTGGCTGGATTTTTATAACCACCTTCGAGTTGTGTGTCAATAGAGTTCACCAAACTTTGTACGCTCATACAGGTACATCTCAGACTGGGAGGGGCCTAACTCAGAGACCACACCTGTAGAAAGTTCTGAACTCTGACAGCAGACAGAATTTCACCCCTGCTTGACGTTTCATCCTGTAACAGCCCGAGTCTCTGAGTCTGTTTACGAGTCAGTTTCACGTCACGTACCCACGTAGCACTGCGACTCATCTGTGTCTCCTCCGAAGGCGATGGTGCTCCCCTCCATGAGAGACAGGATTCTCTTAAACTGACGCTGGTTAATGATCCGACCGTAGTCGTCACTGCTCTTTGGGTCGTCATTGTAAAACTCCTGTCACATCAAAGGAAAGTTTGAGTAAACGCTCCTTGTGACGACTCCCAGCTGGAACAAATAAACTTCACATGTAACAGCAAAACAAACTACCAGCATCTTACTGAAACTTCCTGCTCACAAGAATCTGTTTACACAGACAGGAAGTGAAGCCTCAACTGAGCGAAGCAGTGACTAACAGAAACAGTTACTCACCTGTAAGACCTGATCAGGAAACGTACAGTAAGGTCTCGCTGTCATTCGAGTGGAACTAACAGTTTCTTGATGTAACATTTCTCACTTCAAACTAACCTTGATGTTCTTCTGAATCTCCTCCAGAACCCGGCTCTGGATGGACGAGTCACACAGAACGTAGTCCGGAGCGATGCAAGTCTGACCACAGTTAATAAACTTTGCCCATGTGATGCGACTGGTTTGGAAAAAGAAAAGAATCCTGCAGTCAGAGTTCTGAAACCGGCCCATCAGCTGGTTCAGAGAAGGTGTGACAACAGGTAAGAAGACACGGACCGACATGCCATCACGATGTCACAGTTCTTATCGATGTAGCAGGGGCTCTTCCCCCCCAGCTCCAGGGTGACGGGGGTGAGGTGGCGAGCTGCAGCTTCCATCACCAGTTTACCTACTGCAGGGCTGCCCGTGTAGAAGATGTGGTCAAACCTCTGCCTCAGCAGCTCCTGGGTCTCTGGCACGCCACCTGCCACCACGGGGTACAGATCCTGCACACAGCGTTTCCACTCAGTTATTTACACCAGATCAATCTAACATGCAGGACTGACATGAAGCAGGAGGCGGACCTTGTCTAAATACAGAGGGAGAAGTTCTTCCATGACCTTGGAGGAGTTTGAGCTGATCTCAGATGGTTTGACAATCGCTGCATTACCTGAAAAACATAAAGCAAGAAGAGTCGAATAAAAATTAAATATTTCATCAGGAGTCAGAAGCTGGAAGGTGACAGACCTTCATCCCTGCAGGTTGACTACACAACACGCTACACGACACGCTGGTACTCTACCTGCTGCGATAGCTCCCACCAAGGGCAGCAGGGTGAGGGGCCACGGGTAGTTCCAGGTCCCGATGATGAGGACCACTCCCAGGGGCTCAGGCTGGACATAGACCTCATCCATTATGGTGAGGAGATTCTTCTCCACAGGTCGAGGAGCTGCCCACTCTGCAACATGACTTATAGCCAACTTGAGTTCTGACTCCAGAACCAGAATCTCATAAAGTTCTGAACCTAATTCACTCTGTAAACAGATGTAACAACAAATATTCAGTTAATCTGATGTTTCAGTAATGCATCACTCATGTTCCTCAGACATCCCATCATCTCAGTGATCACATGCAGCATCCAGGATTCTCACTTTCAGCAAATGTTTCAAACCACATCAAAGATCTGAGTGTTTAAACGTTAAGAGAAGTTTCATCAGTAGGTAACAGTGTGTTAATAGACCCCCCCCCCCCCCCCCCCAGTGAACCTTCAGCTGGTTCCACAGAAGCTCCAGCAGCTCTTCAGCAGTGCAGAACGTGACACCGTGTGGCTGATTGAACTAAACTCTAAGATCATAAAGACATCAGTTTCACACTGTGATGCTCCTCCTTGTGATGCGTTTAAGGACATCCCGTCTTTATAAACTGCAACAGTACTGTTAGAAGATTCAGACTCTTCAGGTCCAACAAATAACTTATGGATCAAAATGATTTGAACAGGATCTTTAGATTCTTTGTTACTATCAGACTGTTGCAACAAAGTGTGTTTTTATTTCTGTTATTAGCTACAAAAAGAATTAAACAGTTTGAAGGATATTAAAATGTACTTTGGACAAACAAGCCTCAGATCCAGAATCTTATCAGTGTACAGCAAGTCCTTGAAAAACCTGAAACAAGAGAGATCTGAATACAGAAAGGAGGAATGAACTGACTTTTTACAGGCTCCAGCTGTGAGCAGCTGATAGAGGATGAGCAGAAACCTGATGGCTTGTTTCCTGTCAGTGAAACCACCTGAAGAACCACCTGAACTCTGATGTTCCTAATAGATTTCACCTTTATAAGCTTCTTTCATGTCTGTAACACTTTGCACTTGTACACTGGTTATATTGTCTTTGTTTCTATCAGAATAAGTTTAACTGTAATGTGTTTAAACACGTCAGAAAAAACAGCTGCTTCATCCAGATAAAAAGCAGGTTTTTAATGTTGAAGGACTCAAAAAGTCCAAGTCAGGTTGATCTCAACATTCCCGAGTACACGGTCAGGTACGAGGATTAAGCAGCTTCATATAACCCAAATAAGGTTTTACAGACCCTGTACTGGCTCTCTGAACTGACCGGAGACCTTCCTGTGGTGGTTAGTCTCTGAGATGTAAACTACATCTGTAAGGAGCAGCTCCACCTGATGACATCAGCACCAAGAGACGAACACCTGAAATGTCCTGATGGAACTACAGTGACATGCTGTTACAGGTGAAAGACTGCTCACCTTGCCGAGGTCCCTCCTCAGAGCACCTGTAATGTCCTTCTGTCTCTCAGTGATGAAGCTCTGCAGCCTCTTCAGCTGCTGGATCCTGAACTCCAGGCTTTTGCTCCTCCCTGTTTGAAAGGCCGTCCTGACCCGTTCCACGACCAGCTGTTCCCGAGACATCTGGGAGAGATCACACAACAACATGGATCACTTCAGGGATGACATCCAGGTGAGCGTGTCAAACAACAAGAACGAACAAGATGAATAACTACTGTCAAGTAAGAGCACTGCATCCAGGTGAGCTGGGAAATGATTCCTCAGTACCGCCCTCTGCTGGCCGGAAGGTTTGTACAAGATATCATCAACAACTTGTTTAATCTTTTCACGTTTCTGCAACAATATACTGTTAATATAATAATAATATTAATGTTACATTTTATATTATAAATGCTGCTGTCATCAATAAATAACTTACAAACTGGAACAAACCAAAATAACAGGAGCTTCGACAAGCTCGTGATTTTTTTGTACTCTATTTTTTACCCCCAGAGGTTTGTTTGGGAATATTAATTCACTGCTAAAGGACTTATTTTCCCCAAAAATCACTGATTAAACTTACTGTTTAACAACGGAAGTACTGCCGTCTGTACCTGAAAGATGTTTTACTTGTCGAGAAACAGGTACATCACGTGTCCACGACCGAAATCCGAGCTTTAAAACTACACAAACTGGTTCAAAAACACCATCTGAAAGATGTTCAAGTTGCAGAAGAAAAAGATAGAAGACATGAGCGGTAGTTACCGTAAACCGGTTGGAGCTCCGAATGTCCCGATACAGAACCAGGATTTCTGCTAAAGCGGAAACAACGGAGGATTCTGATTGGTCAAAGTGTCTGTCTGTCAAAAAAAGGCGCCAATGAGTGAAAAGCATCAACTTCTTAGTACCTCCTTCAATAACAACTACAACAAACACATAACACCTGGTCGAACACCGGAACCGAACCCCGCCTGAGACAAAGAGGAGGAAAGGAAGGAGGAGGATAAACTCTGGGAGTTTGTCTAAAGAAGATAAGGTTTTAGATAATTTAATTATGAGGTGGATGACTGAACCAGAAGATGTGTCACACTGATAGAATGAAGTTCTGTTACAGACTCATTTACACTTTAAAGTTCCTTTAACACAGATGGTAATAAGATGCTCCTCTGGGTTCCCGAGTCCAGTAGAACCAGGGGCGGGTTAGTACAAGAACCAGATTAATGCTTCAGTTTTGGGTGTTTTGATAAGTGGAGTATTTGATTTACTTCATCACATTAATTCACTTGCTGTAAAACCAAGAAACAGTTTTGGTTCAGAAGTTTCTGATTTTTTAACACTGGGCTTCAAACTTTCCTTTCTGAATCTATTAAAGCAGTACTAAATAACTTTTCTACAGTCTCAAACAGCCGTTGCTCAAACCGGTGTTACGTAGAAATATGCTACCTATTGAGATGTGCTACCGATTCCTTCTGCACATGTGCCGTTCTACAGTCTTGACTTCAATAAACAGATTTATTGTTTATTTTTGTTTCTATATTTTTCCATAAATACATTTTACCTATCAAATAAATTCTCCCAGGACAGGAACATTAAATATGATGTTATTTTTACTTTCTTTGCATTGTCAGAGCAACAGGCAAATGTTTGGACACACCCAGAGGAGAAGGACCCCATAGACATGTACTATATAAACCATTTATTATATAATTTATATATGATTTATATAATTGTACTGCTTTAATGACCTGCTCATCAGAATCAGGTGTGTTGAAGCAGAGACCATCTAAAACATACAGGATAGACCCTCAGGACCTGGAGCTGGATACCCCAGTCCAAAGCTATAAGAATCTGAGAATGAGTTTTTAATTCTGAGTAAAATGGATCTGGATTTGCCTGGATCCATTATGTATATCAAATATTTTTAATATAAGTGTGTGTATTCCTGACTGAACTCTGGTTTCTCTATAATCAGCTGCAGAGACATTTAAGTGGCACATAAACCGGAACTGGGAAGAACTGCAAACCTTCACTTACAGTCACCTCACAGCACTAAACAGAATCAAGTCCAGTTCACATCAACTGGTCCAGATTAAAAACCATCATTTCAATCCAACTGTGATCCGATTCAGTCAAATTTAATAAGGACTCGCAGATTGGAATAAATCATGATTTCAACACAAACTCAAGCAGAACCAGAACCACGATGTGTTCTGGCTGGACCCACTGGGGTCTGAGAGAACAGGAAAAAGACAAATACATTTGGTTTTGAATCAGTCGTCATTTCTATGTAAAGAGAAAAAGAATAGCAGCAATAATAATAAATGCAAACATGGAGGGTAAAGAGAGACAACTGAGTGAATATGTGGACAGTGTGTCCTCCAGCAGTTTGAGGCTATAGCTGCATAACTAAAGGGATGGACCAGGAGAACCTGAGCTAACATTAAAGGATTGATCAAAAAGGAAAGTTTGAAGTTGAGTCTTATAAATAACAGAGTTTCTGTCTGATGGATAAAAAGTGGAAGCTGATTCTACAGGTTATACAGGAGAGGAGCCTGATGACTGAAAGCTCTTCCTCCTGTTCAACTTTTAGAAAGCTGTAGTCTGAAGGAGGAAAAACATTTTCACCAGACCAGCAGCAATTAAATAAACAAAATGGATAATAAACAATCTGTTAAAAATAAGATCAATAATGAAGTTTTACTGCAGTGAACTCATGTTGGATTTGTTACCTGGACATACTGTAAATATGACATAAGTGATGAATTCATTATAATAAATGAACAGACAGCTTAGTTTTCTCTTTTTAATAACAGACTGTATTTCAGCTTCATAAAGAACAGAGAGAAACCTGTCAGCAACAGACAAGTGTGACATTAACATTTTACTTTTAAAAATCAGAGCCTGGAAAAGTGTCGCCAAAGGTTGTGACTGACCGCCAGAGTCGTCCAAATGCATTCAGTTCAAGCTAAAGAGGTGGAAAACAACAAGGTGCGTACATTCAACATCCTAAAGGCTGTACAGGGTGAAATATAAACTTATACCATGCGTTCTCAATGTTCTGCTCCAGAGCTCGCCCTCCATCACCGTATCAGTTCATGTGTTCGGAGCTCAGGACAAGGACGAGGGAAAACTCCAACCCATATATGTTTAGAAAAAGAACAGTACATCATAGGAGGTTCGGAGACCACGTGTGTTTGTACAGAGAAAATATTCACACCTGTACAGAGGAGTAGGCCTAGGTTTGCTTCCACTAAAAGAAGGCACCTCCTTTTTATTAACTAAATGATTTTAATGCATACGTGGCAACTCATACATACAGTACAGAGTGTTGGGACCACAGCACATGATGCAGGGACTGGAAGGAGACACTGCACGGAGACAAAGTCCAGAGTCCAAGCGTGAAATCTGAAGACATCAGAGTCATTTCATGTTGAAACAAGCTCAACAAATGATTCTAGTACAAAGATCGAGCTGCCGTGAGTAAAACTTTTGGCACACTAGTGCCAAAAAGTTTTTTTTACTTAAAAAAAAAACCCTGGCAGACATGAATAAAATCAATATAAAGTCATTCGTCTACATAAAGATTTGTGCTCTTTGACAGGAGGGGCATGTGATGGCAGCATCATCGTCCCTTAACAGATCACACGCACACACGTTCACTTCCCTCCCACAAACAGACGAATCTCACATGCACCTCGATCAAATATTTACAGGTCTGCAAACATCAGGTTTGTTTTGAAACATCTGCTACAGATTCTGACAGCTGCAGTTTATTATGGTGACGCCTGATTGGCTGTCCATGGCCAAAATAGTGACAGGACATGAACCCGTCTGGGTTTTCCTTCTCGATGTTTGCGATGTTCCACCATCATCGCTATGGAAACATGATCAACAAGCTGCAGCTGATTGTTTTATCCTCTTCTGTTAGTGCTGCACATGAGATGCTGCTAAGGTTTTAATGATTATCTGAAGGGGGGGGGGTCTTAAGAGGCCGACAGCCACATGAGTCTTTCATGGGGAATGTATGTAGCACATGAAGCCGGTTTGTCTTCAGGAGGACAGAAATGTCCCACCAGCTGTGACATCTCTGTTTATACTCTGTCGTCTCCTTCTACAATAAAGTGCTTCAGCTTTAAACACAAAAATACAGATAAAAGTAATAACCAGTGGAGGATCCTTCGCTCCTGTAGCTGCTGAGCTAGTGCAACAGCGTTTTGTAGAAAAGTTCATGAAACTTCTGAATGGATCGGTTACAGTGAGCGGCGTGGAGCCTTCTAGTCATCTGTTTCCTTCAGTTTCAATACTTACGGTTCTTATTACAAGCACGAGTCTCCATGCGCATAAAAACAATAAATACAAATAATAACAAACAAAACACAAGAGTAAATATTCATGATAGAATTTCAAAAGTTGAATTCTTCAAACTGCTCGAGTCTTTTTGGGATGTAAAACTCTGACAGTCACTTGAATCCATGTACTGATCCGATGAGGTGCAACCATCAGAGCATGAGAAGCATCTGTAAGAATGCTTCTTCTACGTTCTTCACTCTCCATCGGTTGTCATCTTTGGTTGTAATTTTGTGCATGAACTGCACTCAGTCTGCGATGCAGCCAGAGACAAACTGATGAGAAACAGAGCAAATGAAAGTGCAGGAGCTGCTACGGGAGGGAACAGGGAGTCTCAGCAGCAGCTGTCTTCAGAGGACATGGTCCCTCTTTGGTGTGGACATTCAGGTGCAGCGTCTACTCGTACAGTGTGACTGTACAGTAGCATAAAGCTGAAATCCTGCGCTCCACACTGGCCTTATCTGCATAAACACACACAAACGCAGACTTTACCAGCAGTCAGAGAGTAAATCCACTACATGAAGTAAGTGCAGTTATTAAACCAGATTATTTACATCCTGATGTTTGATGTTACAAGCTTTGTTCAAAATGCATCTGGTTTCAGCATCATGAGGAAGAAGCATAAAGCAGGACAACAGAGTTCTTTAAGGTTTCTCCAAACTCAACCAGCTGTTACACACAGATGACACGTGCTTACCTGATCTTCTACACCTCAACTCATCCAAAATCACGCTGTCATGTGTGATCATGACATGTCACAACACTGTCACCACTATTTCTACACATCAGGCTGAAAGTGTTATAAATACTTGCAGGAGAGAAAAGCTGTTAATATGTGAATAAGAGTCGCAGCACCTGCCTGAACTTCAACACCTTTCTGTCTCTTACGTTCAGGCTCCGCCCACATGGAAACCCAGTTTTCACTAAACATTCTTTGATTTTTCATTTCTAAACATATGATCATTTCTAGAAATGTCTTCACATGAAAACAGATGTTTTTTGCTTTAAGTGCGTGTTCTCACATTTAACCACGTTCTCGATGTCAGCTGGGTCCTGCAGGATCTTGGAGAGGCCGTCCAGCAGCATGGCAGCCTTGCTGTAGCGGTAAGCGATGTCCTCTGTTTGCTTGAACATCTCATCCAGAGCTGCTGACTGAACCTGGAACACACAGGTCACCGTCACGCGAGGCTTCAGCAGCACCAGGACGGTTTAATGCAGCTGAACACTCACCATCTCCACGGCGTGATTGTAGATGAGCTTCTCTGCAGTAACACTGTTGATCTCATCCACAAAGCGCTGCTTATCAGAGAAGAAGTTGTTGAGTTTGTCAGCCAGCTGCCGGCAGAGGGAGATGCAGGTTTTGTAGCGCTCGTTCAAACTCTTCACCACTGAAAGAAAACAGGATTTATTTGTATGCAGGTCTTTAAGGTGAGGGATGATAGATAAACAGAGGAGCAGTGAGTGTCCTCACCCTGTTTGACAGCAGTGGAGGGATTGAGTTTAGCTGATTTTATCTGAGCCTTGGCCAGATGTAGAGAGGAAGCCAGGAGCTGAGCTGCCTTCATATACAGCACCAGCTGTTCCACCTGCCTGAGAGGGGCGGGACAGACACACAGTCAATCAACAAACCTTCCTTAAACTGCAAGAACACAACCATCACTTCAGTTCTTTACCCCCACTCTTTGCTGAGCTGGCTGATCTGGTCCACAACCACGCTGTCCTGGGGGGGGTAGAGGGAGGCAGCCGACAACCCGAGCTCCGCCCCCCCAGCTCGGAATGCTGCCATCTCTAGGATGCAATCGGTGAACGACACCATCATTCTCAGATGGATCAGGGTGTCTGTGTGCTCACGCTGCCCAGAAAATACAAAAACACATCAAGAGAGCTGCACGGAAACATCCCACCAAACCAGAAAGGGTTCATTTCAATACAAGACCACCTTCATTCGGGGGGTGGGGGGGTTGGGGGTCATTTAAAAAGGAAAGTATTTTCAGCAACTTCACTGACCAACTTTATACATTTTAATTCCAACAGAATCCTAGAAACCTTTCTGGATCAGGGGGGGGGTTGAACACAACTAAACCTCATCTATAAAATGCAACAAGATGCAGACCTCCATCAAGGTCTCCTCAGGCAGCTCAGGGGCTTCGAAGGTGATAAATCCTTCCAAGCTGGGGGGAGAGGTCCCATAGGGGATGTAGCGCAGGCTGCTGGGCGCCCCCTCTGTCCCGGGAACACCCTGCCCGCTCCCTAAACTTCCTGGAGGAGAGGAGCCTATGGCCATGCCGGTGGGAGATCCAGCATAAACCCGACCACTGGTGGAGCACAAGGAACCGGCTGAACTGTTGGAGCCCACTGAGGAGAAGGAGAACTGGGATTATAACGCCACACATCATCAGATTATTGCTGGTTTGTTTACATACACGCTCAGAGTTCCTCACCTGAAGTGGTGCGTGGTCGGGCGCCCAGGTGGCTGCAGGTAGGAGGAGTGCAGCTGCTGGGTGGAGAACCCACAGTGAACACCACAGTACGGGGACTGGCTGATCCACCCTGGGCCATGCTGGGTGCTGCGGAGGGGGGGACAGACAACATTTAGTCTTTTATTTCAGCTCCGTAGGAACACATCTGTGTTTTACATTATAAATCAGAAGCAGGTGAAAGTCCGTTTCTACGGTAAACCAGATGGTGGTGAACAAAGTGGGTTAAAGCCGGGTACCTGTGTCCATGGGTCGCTCGGTGTTCAGGCTGTCAGTGCTGCCCTGGTAGGTCTGTCCACCCAGAGTGATCCGGACCGGTTGGTCCGACAGGCGACCCGTACTAACAGACCTGTCAGGAGAACCACAGACATCCTCAGTGTCAATCAGCATCCTTGAAACACTCAGTGTTATAGAGCCAGTCAGAGAATGACGTCATTCTGACTATATTTAACCTCAGCTGAGGATTTAAAGCAGAAAGTTAACATCAGACTTCTTGAACGTTTGTGTCACACACGTGTTTCAGGTTACGAAGGAATCAGTGTGTAAACAGCTGTATATCATGTCCAGCATCAGACTGTTAGGACTTCAGATACATGAGGACTTGTTCCCTACCTGCCGAAGGTTCTGCTAGCCTCTGGGGCAGCGGCCCGTCCAGTGAGGTACGGGCTGCAGTGGTGAGCACACATATCTCGAGCATCTATCTGCATCCTGTTGGGAAGTGGACTGTCTGCCAGCGCCATCAAGTTACAGGACGCCTGAGTTTTGGGGATCTTGAACGGTGCAGAAATTGTCTGAATGGAAGAAGTTCAGATTAAATATTTTAACTAATATTTCAGCTGATTCAGTCTAAATCATCATCATCCTGGTAACTACTCAGACCTTAGTGGGAGAACCGATGATGGTGGGCAGTGGGGACTTCTGCAGCCAGTCTGACGTGCGAGGAGACGAGCCCAACAACTTGGTCGGGGAGGAGCCGAGGTTGGCTGGACGGCCAAGCTGAGGGGAATGACTGCAGGAGGAGGAGGGCTGCACAGGATCTGACAGCTGCTTGTGGAGCTTCTGCCTGGTCTGGTAGACCTCAGTCAGGGTGGGAGCACTCTGAAGCCGAGCCCCCAGAAGCTGAGAGGAAGGAATCGGAGACCCTGATGAAGATAAGGAGATGAGATTAGATTTAATTCACGTAAAAATAGTTTACAGTCTCTCTGAATACAAGACTCATCTAAAAGATTCTATCATTTATTTAAATGTGAATCTGCATCTTAATCAGTTCTTGGCAGAAGATGGGTCACATCAGTACGTGACTCAAACACGAGGAGACAGGAAGACGTGATACTTGTGGTAGTATTCATGCTGTCACAGACGTCACGGTCTGATCTTGTACAGGAAGTGGATGCACGAGTCTCAAAGCCCTGGGAAAATGCCTCATTGCCTTATGATTCACCCCGGTAGCAGGAGGAGGAGTCACCCCCGGGAGGAGGAGGAGGCCTCCTTAAGGGAGAACAATCCAGAGCTGCAGTCTGAACGTGTTGCTGGTCTCAGATCAGTGCAGCTTATAATCTGGTAACTCATTTGATGCAGCCAAACTGCCCGAGTCCTTCTGATCTGTTGGATTTATGAGCTGCTCTGATGCTGTTCTGATCTGGACTGTTAGATCTGCTCCAGGACAGTGAGTGACACCAGGAGGGCTGCTGTTAACAAGCTAACCAGGCTGGATGTTGCTAGCAGGTATCAGGAGGAATGACTACACTTTTCACAGAGCAGGAAAATCTTCCCACGGGTCTGAGACAGAACCCAAACCTCTCTATGAAGAAGACAGCAGTGACCTGTGTCCTCACCACACTGCTGTATAGCAGTGAGACCGGGACAACCTACACCAGGTGGGAGAAGATCCTGAAACCCGTCCACCTGAAATGTCTCCTGGCAAAACTGGGTGCCAATACAGCCGCTGATGGGAGGACCCGGCAGCAGACCTGGAAACAGGTGAGGACAGGCTACACTGTGCAGCTGAGTGTTTCCACAGCTGGAACATCTGGAGTCATGACTGCCATACCAGGACTGGGCTTCCAACTACATGACATGATGCTCTATCACAGCAGGACAGAGAGCGATGCAGGTAAAGACGAGCATTTCTATCCAATCAGGAGCAGGAAAATAAACCTAAAACGTTCCACAGAGACGCTGCTGATCACAACATCTGGATGTTACTGTGACTTTTCAAACAGAGTCCTTTTACATGGTGCACTGAAACTTCCCTGTCTGAAAAGCATCATCATGACCACAAAGATGTTGACAGATAGTAAACTAGCTGTAAGATGTGTGAAGTCAGAAGCTTTTTAAAGGTTCTGACTCATCGTGACTCAGTTTGTGAAAAAGACACGAGAGAATGAAAACAGCTGAAGCTGAGACTGACGTTCATGTCCATTCTACAGATAAAACAAGCTGTGAGGCATTTTATACTCCATATTTCTTATGTTTGAATTGGTTTATATTTATTAATATCTACTACTACATATAGATGTTTTAAAAGCTCCCATGTAAACAAGAGTAATCAGGACATTTAGAGCAGATTAAGACATAAACTGACCTCCGGAGGAGCTGCGGCTGCGAGGCTCCTGGTTCTGCAGATGACAGCAACAATGACCCAGCTGCTCGGGGATAGTTCCCACTGCAAACACAAACATTATTTATACCGATATCAGAGTCGGTCCACTTGGGAGTGATTGATGTGTCCATACCAAGAGGTGAGGGGGAGTAGGGCCGAGAGCTGCCTGTAGACAGGCGCCGGCCCACAGTCTGAGGGACGTCTGCAGAGCTGGGAGACCCGGAGCCCACCTTTGGAAACCCCATGGGACTGGTGTTGGATCGTCTCACTGTTCCGGATCTGAGAACCCAAATATCCATCAGATCAGACTTTAACAGCATTAAATAAGCTGATTTAACAAAGAACTAAATTACAAATTACATCTGAGGAATGAAGCTGTTTGAACTAACAGGACCAAGTCTCCTAAAGACCAGAACCTGTGGTGAGTCACAAGGATCAGCACAAACAGATCAAACTGTTAAATGTTTAACACGTCAGTAAAACACAAACTGTTCAAGCCTTCGATGCTGTTTGTGTTTTTGTTTTCAAACAGACTGTAAACAAACATCAGCTGGAACCCTGCTGTGATACAAGGTGCTGTCTTTCCCTCTTCCTCATCTGCTCTTCAAACACATCACACACAAACATTAAGAAACAAACTCAAGCTCACAACTGGGTCTCAGTCACGCTTCATGCTTGATGATATAAGATTTACCCACATAGACAGTTTATCTGTGGCGTTCGACACTGAGCGAGTCGACTCAGACGAACTCCCAGACCTCTCAGAGCAGGCGGAGTCCTTACCTGGGAGAGCTGTAGAGAGTGCTGCTCGGGCTGCTGGACAGGTTCTGCTTGATGCGCTGGTAGTTGCGGACCTGAGTTGGGACGGGTATGGGGGTGGTCTCGGCCCGTGGGGACACCATGGGGGTCTGTCCTTGGGAAGGCTGAGGCTGTCTGGAGGTGAAGAACGGAGAAAGAAGCACGGTGAGCTGGTCTGCTTCAGACTGCGACTGCTTCAATAGCTGCACAACTTCTTCAGCTGCATGAAGACCCATAACGATCCCTGAGACCCTGCTGGAGCAACAAGCAGCTCCACAGGAAGTAAAGTGCTTCAAATACAGCAGGACAAGCCTAAAGATTCAGGTTCTTTGTTTCAGCTGCATGAAGGTGGGTTCTAAAACTTAAATCCTGATCATAACAGAAACACTGGGTGTAAAAAAAGGGGGCTGGGCTTCTATATAAACACAGCAGAATAACGAATGGGCTTCAAGCTCATTCTGATAGGAGGAGCTGTAGAGACAGCTGACCAATGGGACATGTGAGACAAAGTGTCTGTGTTCAGCAGACACAAAAGGGGAAGTATAAAGAAGCACAGCTCTTTATTCATGAGGACAGAATGTTCTGTATATCAAATCAGGCGCTAGTCACCATCAGGTGGCCTTTGTGTACATACAGAATGTATAAAAAGGGGGAAGGGGGGTGGAGATGATGCAGATAGAGAGCTGGACCAATTAGAAAGCAGTATTATAGGATGGGCGGGTCTGTGAGGGGGAGTCACGAGGGAAGAGTCCAGCACAACCACGTGCTGCTTGTTTCCACACGTTTAACCAACAGAACATTCAAACGTTTGGATTTTACAAACTGTTAAAAGCTTTATTGATCCCTTCTTACTGTGGAGGGATGTTACAGGCTTCTGCTGCTTTGTTGAGAAGAAAACCTGGAAATCTGTGAACAGCTGCTTGTTAAACAGAACAAAGAGCCGTGAAAGGACCAGAAACCTGCTTCTGTTTTTAACCAGGCAGCCTGGTGGAGACAGAGGAGATCTAATAATTACAGCTTCTAAAATCAGACTCTGTTTCTCCTCATCATCACTCTCAGTTTCTATATTTATCTCTTAGTGTTTTGTCTCACTTTCTTCTCTAATCGACTGGAGTCACGAAGTACACGGAAAACAAACACGGCTGTGACTGAAGGTGTCCCTTAGAGTGTTTACTGTCAATAAGTTACAAATTATAACTGTTAATGAAGAACAATTTGTTTCCTCCAGTGTCAATAGTTAACTAAATTATATAAGCAGCTATTAATATAGACAGAGTGAATGGAAGAGAGGAAGGAGCGAGGGAACTGAGAGAATAAACAGGAAGAGATGAGATGAAGTAACATAAAGCTGAAAGTTACTGCAGGATTCTAACAAGGAGAGAAACATTTAAATGTATCGTATCTTTGACCAATATTTACTGTATTTACAGGGGTGAGGAGTTTTATTGTGAAAAATAAAATCTACAACAGCATAGAAACATATTCCACATGTAGAAAACACTGCTGTGTTAAAAGAACATGTGTGTTCAGCACTTTAAATATACTGATGTATAAGAGTCTGTTCAGGAGAGGTTGTGTGTGTGCGCGCGCATGTGTGTGTGCGTGCATGCATGTGTCAGAACCAGTTTTTCAGCAGTATCAACTTGCTTTTTGTCTCTGCATCTCAGTAACTGATGTTGCTCGTGTGAACGTGCACACGGCTGTTTGCTGGTTACAGCTACATGTTTTGGATGACTGACCTCATGATGCTGTTCTTTTTGTTCAGAGATACAAAGACAGAAAGAAAATCCATCCATCCACTTTCTAACCCTGCTTCTTCCTGTTCAGGGTCGCAGTAACTCCAGCAGTCTTTGGGTGAGAGGCGGGGGACACCCTGGACAGGACTCCAGTCCATCACAGGGCCACACATAGACAAACAATCATTCACCTATTTAGAGTCACCAATTAACCTCTTGTATGTTTTTTGGACTGTGGGAGGAATCCAGAGTCCCCCACACATGCACAAACTCCATGCAGAAAGGTCCCACACCGTATTTGAACCCAGGACCTTCTAGCTGCAAGGCAACAGCTCTACCAACTGCACCACCGTGCAGCCCACAGAAAGAACAAACTGCTCACTGTATTGTTTCCATTCTAGATTCATGTTTATAGACATGTCCTCCTGCAGACGGAGAACCTCCAGCTGTTATCACATCGGTACCGACTGATTCTCTGTATATGACAGAACGTTAAGTGGGACGTGTTGGACCAGGTCTGAACTTACCCCCCACACATCAGAAACTCGTTAGACGGTCGACGCCCTGCTGCCACTGGCTCGTCATCTGTGAAGCAAAACAAGACAGTAGAAGAATTACAGGTGAGTCAGAGTATCCAGCAGGTGGTTCATGTTCCCTGAACTGTTAAACTCTCCTCGGTCCGTTGATCCATCTGCAGTGTGTGTGATGTTTGTTCAGTGTGGACTGAAGCTCTTCAGTCTCAGGCCATGTGATGTACCGGTACATACTACCAACAGGTATTAAACATGGTTTCACCTGTCTGTACAGGGTTAGTGATGTGCACAGGTCCACAGAATGTGTCCCTGGTAGGAGACCCTGCAGCTGGTTTCTCCTACAACAGCTGGATTAACAGGTATTCATGTAGGTACCTGCAGGTATCTAGAGTATGAGGATCACTCGGCTCTTTAATCATTTTATTGATATAATGATTTCACTCTATCGAGCAGCGATCTGCTCAGACACCCTGCAGCTGAGTTAACTTGTTAGATGTATGATTTTGCATTGCACAGCATGTGCTCAGATACTTACAGCTGTCAGTAGAGACGTGAGGCACCAGGACAAAATCATCAGTGTCACAGGAGGAGTTCTTACTGCTGGTGCTTCCCGCAGACTCTTTGGACAACTGCAGGAAGTTTGGTGGACCGAGCGGAGGGGACGACAGGCCGTCCTCGGTCAGAGTCTGCATGTCCGGTAGAGACTGTGTGCCGATGGATGGAGAGGAGCCACAAAGACACCGAAAACAGGATTAAATTACTACATGAAACTGATAGACCTGTTACACACACGGACAGCTTCAGCAGTTAAACTCACAGAAGCAGCTGACCTGCAGACCATGTGCTTCACTAATAAACTGCTGCTGAAGCATCTGCTTATTTTCCTGCATTAAGATTCTATTTCTGCTGTTAAACTCCGAGCAGCAACAATAACAGCGCAGCAGCAGGGAAACATGGTTAATATTTCATTAACTTAGCTGCAGTGTAACAGTAATCTCCTCTCAGTGAGGATTATTAAGTCAAATCAAACTCACAGGAGGTGAGCTGTAGCGGACGCAGGGGGAGCTGCCACAGGAACTTTCTGTCACAGTGTTGGAGGAGCTGGGAACCGGCACCGGACACGCTGAGAGAAATCAACCAACATTCATTATGGTTTCAAACTGCATGATGAGAAAGTGAAGCACAGAACGGTTCAGGAATGTAATCTTTGTTTTTACATTTTTTAATGGTGGATGACGGCTCAAGGAAAGGATGGCTGAAAAACGTGTCTGCAGAGGAGAGAACGGAGAACACAGAGTTTAAACAAACTACCAGGCAGATCTCAGAGCATGTAAAACTCCATCATGTTTCACATAAACACTCACCAAAATCCATCCGGTCCTTCTGGTTCCGCTGCAGCAACCCAAGCAAAAGATCACTGAGGGGTGGAGACGTTTCCCTCGGGATTCTGGGTAACGAGAACATCAACATCTTGTTGATGGAGGGTATCAAACTAACTGCACCTTTCTGACACCACCTCCATCTTTAAGCTGAATGTATCAGTGTAGAAACACATGTGGGATGAATGTATGTAAAACATGACCAGCATAAACTAACAGGTCATACAGCTCTGAGAAACGAGACCACGTCAGTTATCATGTTTAATTATCAGGTCTTCTTTCTATATCACATCAAATTTCTTCAATATCTTCAAATTAAAGCAATTAAATATCTGTTTTCTGTTTTAATTCATTATTTTATATAATTTCCTCAACAGATGAATAAAGACACATCCCAGTAAAACAACTTTTATTTACAAAAACTCATTCCTGTTATTTTATTTGCTTGTGTTTGTCAGCTGATACAAATTTAATGGAACATCTGAAAACAGATAAACTGGAGTTCAAATGATTTTAAATAAAAATCTGTCTGTTTACAGTAAACGTTGGTGAATGTGTGATGAACAGACTGTTCAGGTCTGATACAAGAACGACTGATTCCTGCCTGAAGCTGGAGTTTAAACTGAAATCAGCCTAATGAGGAGAAA
The DNA here is from genome assembly GCA_006937955.1 of Pachypanchax playfairii. NCBI lineage: Eukaryota > Metazoa > Chordata > Actinopteri > Cyprinodontiformes > Aplocheilidae > Pachypanchax > Pachypanchax playfairii. Next base: position 3,467,587 of record SSNP01000052.1, read on the forward strand.
CTAGAGACCTCCAGCAGGATCTCCCACAATGCCACAGGTGATAAAGGTGTGTGAAATGTCTTAGTGCTCTTCTCCACCTCGGACACTCAAGTCTGCATCGTTACTTACATGGGCTGGAGGTTCTTGTTCTTCTCATAGAACAGCCTTAAATCTTGGGGACTGTTGGCCTGAAAATGAAATAAATAAATTGAGACACGGTGATAACTCATGAATTAATGGTGCATGGTGTCCAGTATTAACCTGGAATGGTGGCTTTCCAACCAGACACTGATAGATAACGGTTCCGATGCTCCACAGATCAGCCTTGGCGTCATAGTTCTGGGACATGATGACCTCCGGGGCCTGAGTGACAGTCAATCCAGAGCACAAGATGTTTAATTATAAAGGTACATCCTAACAAGTCCTCTGTGTTTCTCATGATCCAGAAATGATTCAACATATAAACAGCTGCTTCATTTCTTTGGACTGAGCTTCAGTTGCTCCTGATGTTTCCACAGAGGAGATGCTGCAGAACCGAAGGAGTTGAATTCTTTATGTCTGAGACGTGTGCAGCTTCACTGACATCACAGTCAGGAGTCTACACGCAGTGCAAAGTATATCCAGCAGACACCTTCACCATCCTCAACCTGACCAGGCTGTAGTCAGCCAGTCAGTGTTCACAGTATTTTACTTAATGGAATCAATAGAATCAAGTACTGACCATGTACATAGGTGAGCCACACAGCGTGGCTGCCATCATGTTGCTCTGGAGGTACCGGGCAAAACCAAAGTCAGCTGTAAACCAACAATAACACACCCGTTACCATCAGAGACAAAAAGACTCGTTTGTTAACCCAATAAAGAGCACAACCCAAAATATCTCAAGTTCAAGTTGGTTTGTTTGTTTGGATCTGAAGAATCAGAAGATCCTTCAGACCCAAACGATTCATTCAGTTTAGGAAAATATAAAACAATTGAAAGATGTTTGCTGTATCGTTATTCTTCTTCTCTCACCTATTTTGATGCGGATGCCGCTGATGTTGGACTTCTTGCGGCCGGCGTATGACAGCAGGATGTTCTGAGGTTTCAGGTCACGGTGGATGATGCCTTTACTGTGCAGGATTCGCATGGCAGCAGCAATCTGCTGGAGGAAAACCCTCAGAGTTTCCTCTCTCAGTGTTCCCTTAGCTTCCAACAAGGAGACATCAGAAACACGTTACTCACTGGAAGCAGCTCCTCGTTTTCAGTTGAACCGTAATTCTCAGAGTGTCAGTGTCTAACCTGCAGCAAACACTCTGATTCCAGCCCATTAATATTTGGTCTCAAACAACTAAAACAGACTACAGAAGTAAAAGGACTGAATTATAAAAACCATCGATTTTACTCATTAAAATGCTTCATCATATCATCCTGATGCACATGCTGCAGAACCTGGACTATAAAACACCCGAAAGGCCTCATCAGCCAAATACTTAAAGGAACTTAAGGCAGCTTTACAAAATCTGACTCAGTGCTGCCGCGACAGGCGCTGTGGCTAACTGCAGCCACCAGCCAAGCCGGCACGGGAGCGCGCACAGACACTTTACAGACTGTTCGTCTTCACAGCACTGCACCGGGGAGGCTAACATACTTCACGTCAGGTCTCTCCACTCTGTTATTTGATTTGATCTCATCATTTTCATACTGTATCAGGCTCTAAACACGACCTATAATGTTTTCTCACCTGGTCACAAGGAAATGAGCCATGTCAGCATCCGTTTTCACTCCCAAATGCAGCTGAAGTTCCCTCCATGAACCAAACGCATATCCAATATTTATGCGGGTGCCTGCCCGGCTTCGGTCATATTTTTTTTTTAGACTCACGAGATGCCGCTGATAAAGTCTTTTTTTTCTTCGTGGTGCCACTTTTTTGGGGGGTGAGAGTGGATGCAGGTCGTTTGATGGCTGCAGAAACATCCATAAGTATACCTTCAGTGTTTGAATCCAAGTCCACAGCGGCCATGTTCTTCCTGTTCAAGAGCTGTCGGCAACGCGCATGCAGCGTCAATTTACATCACATCCCTACAACTGCGCGGGAAATTCGGACGTCGAACTGCAGCGCATTATGTGGCACACAGCGTTTCCAAGGCAACAGACATATATGCGGATGGCCTCGTTATTTTGGGTTTTTAATGCTTCATGACCCATTAGCATTGAATAAACTGGAAATGCATGTGTAGTTTTTCACAAATCTTGCCTTAAGTCCCTTTAAGACTCAGAACTTCTAACAGGTTGTGAAGGTCCTAAAATCATCTGGCTGAGAAACACCGTTATGATGCTAATTATCAACATGGTGTTGGACTATTAAACAAAAGGAACGTCACATAAAGTGTTTTACAAACACTCGTATTGAAGCTGAGACTCGTGATGACTTCAGAGTCCCTCAACCTTTAACCTCTGAAACCAAGAACCGGGAACGTCGTGCAGAAGGAGAGCAGACACAGTATCAGAACACAGGTGTGATTATCAAGAGGTGTCCTGCCAAAGATCCAGACCTTCAGAACCATGTGAGGTTTCAGAGACCAGATGGGTTTTATCTCATACTGAGAACAGCAGCATCAGGTTTTTCATCATCACGCCTGTAACTAGTGTTGAGCTCTAAGTTCTGAGTCAGCTACAGTCAAGCAGAGTGGAATCAAACATTCAGTCCAAACATAAACCAGAACATTTAAATAGAACCTAAAACTCCATGTTCTCCACTGTTCTGTCAGGATAAGGTATGTTCTGCTTACGGTGACTCTGATGACTCAAACCAACTAAACCAAACTGAAACAACATGAAAACCCATCAGCTGTTACTCTGAGTCTTACAGTGAGTTTAACAGTTAAACTGTTTCATCACTTTTAAAGTTGTTTTTACAACCAGACGCAACACTGATAAACATGCACGGATCATTAGCATGTGTGTGTGTGTGTGTGTGTGTGTGTGTGTGTGTGTGTGTGTGTGTG
>SSNP01000052.1:3470562-3499423 GCA_006937955.1 Pachypanchax playfairii
GATCATTAGCATGTGTGTGTGTGTGTGTGTGTGTGTGTGTGTGTGTGTGTGTGTGTGTGTGTGTGTGTGTGTGTGTGTGTGAGAGACACTCACCCTGCAGATAATCAGCCAGATCCCCTCCGTTGCAGTACTGCATGTAACGACACAAACAGACACATTCAGCAGCACATTAACACACAGATTTAACAGCGTCACGCTAAGAGGAGCGTTCTGTTTTACATGTACACTCAGATCGTTTGGGACTCGAGCGTTCGAACCCTGGCCCTGACACAGACGGGTCCATCAGTTACTGTGCTACATATCAGGAGCCTCGTTCTACAGGAAAGGAAGGAACTGAGCCTGATGCATCCTGTCTGTCAGACACTTTACCGGACAGACGTCTGGCTATACGGTACATCAGTGGACATCACACCAGTCTAACTCCACAGTGCTGGGGACAGTCAAACTCAACTCAATTTGTTTTCTAAAAGGACGTTCAAGCAGGTCAAATGTTGTCAGATTAAAAAAAGGTAGAAATTTTAATTTCTTAAGAGCAGAAAGTTTAAATGGACTCTGGTCTGAGGTTGTGTGTAAAGTGAAGTCTGGACACGGAGAGTAGGACAGCAGCTGAGTGTCCACCAGACAGGACAACCGTCCAGATGTCTGTCAATATAAACAGGAAGCAATAAACAAACATCCAAACACACGAGGAGTCTAAACTCACCTCCATGACCAGGAAAACAGAGCTGGGAGTTTCCTGTAAAAGAAGAGACAGAATCAGAAGACGCTGGTCCTGAAGCAGCTGCAATAAGACAACTAGCAGTGGAACAAACAGAACACAGTAGCTGAAGAACAGTTCTGTACCAGACATGTTCTATTAAACATCATGTGACATGAAACACAGTCACAGTGTAAATGTTTCTGTTTACATCACGTAGCTGCATGAAATCCAACTCAGCTTCTGTTAAGAAACCAGGAAATTTACCAAAAGGAAACATTAAAATTTCAAAATAAAAGGTTCATTTTGAATTAGTTTTATTTATTCATTTTATACGCTGACAGAATAAATCGTTGATGTCTGTAAAATCGTTACAGTAAAAACAACCTGTTTCTGTCAGTCTTGTTCTGTCCGGGGGGGGGGGGCCGGGCACAGGCTCCAAGTTTGTGCATATGTACATACATAAGTGTGACATTATGATGATTTATTATGCAGAGGAAGGGGGATGGGAGACCAGGGTCACCGTTCCATCACATACATATAAAAATAAAATAACTGTGAAGCTCTCAAACGTGAGTCTGAGTGAATATCAGAGAAACCTGCAGCCAGATGTGGAGGAGAAGCTCCAGCTGCTGCTGCAGGGTTAGCAGAGAATTCAAGAGGCAGGTGGTGACAGTCACACACAGGGCAGCCTTTGTCTGTGTGTTTAGAGGAAGTAGCAGCTAACGGTTATGAAAGAGACGGCTGCTGGGAATGTGTTTATGAGCCACACTGACTTTATCCAACATAAAAACTGGAGGTCTTTGGCCACAGATGGCTCGCTGCCTGCTGGAGGCAGAGCTCCAAAACAATCCTTTCAGCACAAAATATTCCACAACAACTGATATAAATAGTTCGTCACAGTCACGTCACAGTCTCCACATGGTGTGTTTGTGTGTAACTGGGAGAAAACAGTTTGTCACACATCATGAATCTGGGCTCAGCAGCCCACTGTCACAGAGGGCTACAGGATTTAACAGAAACATTATAAATAAGACAAAAGCTCAACATGCTCACACGGTCAGTCCGGGTGGAGGACTCGTGGACGACCTGCTGAAAATATTTACACAAACACAGCGACAGACCGAGCAGAGCTGTTTGGTCCACACATCATGTGTTTTACAGAAAACAGTTAATGTCACGTGTGTGTGTGGTGATCCAGCATGTTACACAGTAAACACACGTGACTGGGCGTGAGGAACATGCCTCTGTGTTTTCCTGTGAATTAGGCTCCGCCCACTTACATGTCTAGAAAGCAGAGCTCTGTAAAGGAATTTACAGCTTTCCAGGAAAACTCACTGGGCTCCAAGAATCCCAGCTGAAGTGTCCCAGAACACGCTGCTCACGTTTTCTACTGCCAGTCATGCTGTAAGTGTTGAGCAACAAAAACATACATGACAGCAGCAACCCCCCCCACACACACACACACACACAAGCACGCCATGTTCCTTATGGGTTCTGTATGTTTCTGTGAACACTGACTCATAAACAAACCTTGTTTCTCTGAACAGGTTCATTTAATCTGCATTCAATACTGAAATAAACTCAGTTACTTTTCAGTCTTTAGTAAATCAGCAGGAAACATTCACCAAATGTAACAGCTGACTCAGCAGATTATTCCAAATCATAACAAAATACAGTTTGCAGAAACAGAATCTTCTCAGTCAGGTCAAGATCCTCACTGTTCCTCCATCATATATTTAGGAAACGAGCCAATCAGAGTGTTTTGTCAATCGCTTACGCCGTTGTCTGGTCCAGATGAGTGTGAGATCAACTAAAAGCTGAAGAATGAAATCTGACAATGTGACATCTTTAACAGGGATGGAGTGATTTTTAATGTCCACATCTTTTACACACTGACATGTGCAGCAGTGAAAAGCTGTTTGAACTGCATTTAAACGACATATCAGACACCACTTTGATCCACCTGCTCAAGTTTAAACTGAGCTGAGCTGAAGTGAGATGAGGTCCTGCAGGGTTTTAGTAACTCAGCTTCTACAATGAAGTACTTGACTGGCAGAGAACATGATGCTGAACCTCAAGCCTTTTAAACACCAACAGGTGACAAACAAGATGATGCAGGAAGGTCAGGACATCGTTTCCCACCATGTCGACTGAATCAGTGGAAACCAGAGCTGCTGTTTCATGATCAATCCCAACACAGAGCTTCATGTTCTCACTGCATAAACACGTGGTTAATCAGTAACACACTTATTTCACTGTCATTAGGCAACGGTACACCTGTACAGCACAGCAGGTGCATTATTCAGTTAAACGTCCTTTAAAATGAAAAAACAAAAGATGTGAATTTAATTTAACCTCACTGTGTTGAATAAACTTGTAAACAAACAGCTGAGTTTAGAGTAATAAAGTCAGTGAGGAATAATTCTAACATTAGTACATGTTTTCACTGTTTTGATTAAATGTTTTAATCTGTTAGCAAAATAAAAGCTCGAACATTTTACAAAGAAACGTGACAAAAACACAAAGAAGGAGTCGACTGATAGTGAGATTTACCTCCCTATAACATCTTATATAGACTTGAGTCTTTAAGTTCACCTGGTTTACATAAACACCTCTCTGATAAGTCTGTTCCAACAACAGACGTCTGTTATCTTCACACCAAGACTTTACAAGGCAGTAACGCCGTGTGCTAAAGGAATTAAACCACCGGTCGATGGACAGGTGGGGACAGGTGTGTGTGTGTTTATCTGTTGTCAGGCGGGATTCAGTCATCTAATGCAGCCCATAAAGAGAAGACTCATTGTTTAAATCTGATGTGGTGGAATCTAACTGCTGATCATATTCACACAGAACCATTAATGAGAAACGATGCCTTCAGGCTACTCAAGTAAATCCGCCTTCTATTCAGTTGAGAGACAGCAGCTCTACTTAGGAAAAATACCAACAGTGACACGCTAACAGCCCACTGTCTTTCACTCCAGAGTACGAAGCAGTTCCAGCTGGACGAGTCCTGAATATGATGTTTAACACACTCTGGTGTGACATCACACCATCATCAGTTAGTGCTTAGAGTGTGTGTTGGATGACGCTTCACTACCAGCGTGTCAGAGTGTCTCAGGATCAGAACTCCTGTTAGTCCTGAATGATGCAGACTATTAAAGTTTATCCAGTTTTCATAACTAACATCCATCTAGTGGTTCATAAAATATTTTACATAAACATTCTGATGTGTCTCTTTGTTACCGAGTCAGTCTGGAAACAGAAGCTGTGAATCTTTCAGACGATAAACGACTCTGTCCGATCTGACATTGTCTTAAAGCGCACACAAACACAAATATAGGCTGTGTTGCAGTATTTATAGTGTGCTGTGTGTACTGTACTTGAACATTTGCACCGTCAGTTAGCTCAAGGTTAAACATACATTTGATGATACTTGAAACTCAAAGTGGAGCCTGATCCCAGTGACTCACATGATCCATCATCCTGACGTCAGACAGAAGACCTGCTGTTTGTGTTACAGCAGATCTCATATAACATTTTAATTTCAGCAGTTTATCATGTGTTTGTACCACATTAATCATGTAACACCGTCTGCACATGAACAAGTCAGTCCAGTGTATGTGTGTGCTTTAGAGACTAGGAGTCTGAAGTGAACTCCATGACCTGTCAGTGACTGTCACATGTTCACATCAGTGTTGTTGAGCGACGGGTCAAACACAAAGTCCACTATTGATTCTACATTTTATTTTATTCTCAGAAGTTGACGATGACTAAAAGAAGGAAACACAGCTACACTTGTTCCGTCCAAAGGTGAAGACACGCAAACTCTCTGCTGCTGTGACACAACAGCATCAACATGTTATTTCATAACACGGATTAAACATGATACACGTCATGCTATCTGCTGGATTATGTTACTGTGGAACAGACTCCATCTCATTAGTCTGACTGAGGTGGAACTAACAGCAGGAAACCCCGAGAAACAGCAAACCAACTGATAACTCAGTTTATTAATAAAACGCTTCTCCACCGTGAGAAGAGAAGTTCTCTGTTTCTGGAGACAGATGACATCAGCTGAGCTAACAAACGGATGAGAACATGGATGAAGCAGTGGAAGGGTGGATGGGCTGGTCAGCAGGAGTCTTAATATAAACACAGGAAGTGGTGCAGCTGTGTGGGAAGTGCTTCATCATTCCTTTAAACGCCCTGGTCTCCCGTCAAAGCTCTAACTGGACAGAGGAGCCAGTTCTCTGCTGAGTAGAAACCTTTTAATATGTGCTGTGTGCATCTGCTGTGAAACACAGACATTCATAGAAACTTCCTCCAGGTTCTTACATATTTATCTCAGTTTCAACCAAAACAGAAAGAAAAACCTTTGATCAACCTTTTGAACAAATAAATATTAAAGAGTTCCTTCCATTAAAACAGTGTTTCTGAGGTTTCTGTTGAATATTTTAGCTCCACAGGTGTTCTTACCTTCATAGTGGGTGAAAACAGGTCAACAACTTCTCTTTTAGTTTTAATCTCTCAAACTACGCAGGTGGTGATAAAACCCGAGTTCTCCCGAGTTCTAACAGCCTGTATCTGTTTCATCACAACTCCCACACTTAGCATGCTGCTGACTAAAAGCTGTTAGCATAAGACGTATCAAACAGGAAGAGAACGTCTAATGTTACCATGTGCAGCGGGGCAGGAAACAGTATATCTTGCTCTCATAGGCTAGTTTGTTAGCCAATCAGAGTCCAGCAAATTCGAATAATGAATATTAATGAATTACTGCCCAAAGCCTGACGGAAGGAGCTAGAACCAGCCAAATCTTGAGGCAGACAGATTGAAAGGTCTGTTAATCAGTGTTTCCAGACGTTTTTCTAGATATAAAATGTTTCATATTACTGGTTAATAATTAAGAAATAGATGAAACAGATGATATTCAAACTGAGTGACTAAACAGATGAAAACTGAGACTTGTGATATCCCTCCACATTCATACTAGAACTCTTTAAAAACTTACCTGAACATCATAAAGTGCCACGATATTTTCATGCTGCAGTTCCTGGATGAATAAACAAGAGAAACGACTTAGTGCAAACATTAACTGGACTTCAGCAGCTAATGAATCCACCATCAGTAACAGCTCTGTAAACACAGTCAGGTCATTCTCTCACCTTCAGGATTTTAATCTCTTTGCCCAGAAGGATCTGGGACTTGGACAGGTTCTTCTTATTGATGCTCTTGATGGCCACCTCCCAGTCTGTTTTCTGTATGGAGAAAGTAAAACAAGTCCAGATTCATCCTCATCTGAGTCATTCAAACCCATTTCATTTCAACATTCTGGTCACTGTGAGTTTCTCCACTGGTTATATTGTCATGATAGGAAGTTTGCAGCATGTCAGTAGGATGATGTTTTCATGGATATGATCACATGCGAGTGCCGTGCCCGTCTTGTCATGTGACAGATACCCAGAAAGACAAAGGACATTTTAGCATCTGGTCACTTTGGTCTGGAAGAGCAGGCAGCCTCCTGACTAAACACACTGAATGATGAAGCACTCAGGTGACAGCTGAAGCTAGGAGAGGAATAGGACCTATTTTCTCCTCCACCTGAGCTGCCTCATCATGTTCACACACAGATTCAAGAAGCGAGTATATAAAATCCTTCCTGGAGCTTGTGTGGACTCCATGAACACGTCATCCAAAAAGAAACACGCTGAACATGAGAACGTTCCCGTGTCTTTAAAAACACAGAACAGAAATCATTGAGCATGTAGACGGGAGCGAGGGAGAGAAACTATAAATAAAAAGACAAGAGCAAAGTGGCCACAAGAATCTGGGTTAACAAGAGATGCTTCGACTCTACGGGTGCCTGAAGGAAGGCAGAGAATCTAGAACTGGAGTGACACTGAGACACACGAGGTCACATGAGCATGTAAGAGAGAATTTTGTATAACTATTAAATTCAATTTTATCGATTAAGTTCCTGTTTATAAGAGATATCATTTAAACTGGAACAAGTCAATGTCACGTCAACACACCTGGAGACACTTAACATACAAATATTTCTGTTAGTTTTAAATAAGAATCAGATTCTGCAAGTTATTGAATGACAATTAGTAAAAAATCTTTTTTCTAAATATCTAGCAGAACCAGAACCAGGATGAGTTTTGTCTGGACCGACTGGGGTCGGGGGGACAGGAAGAAACCTCCAGAACCATATACATACACATATATATAGCAAAGAGAATCGGTCCAAGCAATGAACCCTGAGGAACTCCATGACTGACTCTGGTACATGAAGAAGATTCATTATTTACAAGAACAAACTGGAATCTGTCAGATAAATATGTTTTAAACCAGTTTATTCCAGTTCCTGTGTATTAAGATATTGTAATCTATCATATCAAACAGCACTAAAAGGAGAACTGAGGTATGTCAGACTAAATGTCCCATTGGTGCACAGTAAGCAGTAATGTCCTGCACTGTCATCCCACAAAAACAGAAGGCAGCTTTCCAGAAAAAGGTATGACTTAATTTCTGTATCACAGCTGATCAGAGTGAGATCAACAATCTGATTAGGGTCAGGAAGCAACCCGAGGTAATAACAGGGATCTAAGACTGGCAGAAAACTGCATCTAACCAGCAGCGTCACACACGCTCACTTTCATTCAGTTGTGTCTAAACTTTGGACTGATAGGAAACATTATGCTTCTGATCTGAAGCTAATTTAATTTAAAAATACTATGTGCATGTTGATCGATCAGCTGATCCTCGTCTATGGGAAGGTCGGGTGATCAGCTGATCCTCGTCTACAGGATGGTCCCTGATCAGGTGGATCAGCTGATCTTATCTGTAAAAAGGTAGCTGATTGGGTGGGTAATACAACTTATTATAATGTAGAGCCACAGCTGATGCCAGTGTCTTTTTAACACACTGTTTTCTTCCTGATAATAAATGATGGGTCTGTTTTTCTTCTGATTTGAAGCAGTTTGTTCACAAACATCAACTTCATTTTCTGTCATTTTCATTTTTGTTGTGCATATTTTAAACACGGTGCCTTCAGTTTTCTGTCTCGACGTCTAGTTAAATATTTCTCTGTTTACAACCTCCCCATTCTGTAGGTTCCTACTTTGTACTGAATGGCCTTTCTGAAGGAGTTTGAGGATCCTTTCATTGTTCCAGTTCTCTTCCTGGGGTCACGTCTCCTGTCAGACAGCTGCAGCAGTTCATTAAGACTCTAACTGCAGACTCTTCTGCATATTTACAGTTCAGCTGGTGCTGATTTTAGAAATTCTAATTATAGTGTCAGTCCAGACTGTCACTTTAATTTAAAAACAGTAATTAAAAGCAAATTCAGGCGCAGACTCAGCATCATTCCAACAGTTATGCTTCTATATATTTTGTCAGTAGCTGTAGTGACCTTGTGATCTAGTAAAATAAATGTTATTAAATTTAATTCAACATTGTTTATATCTGTTAAAGTAACTGATAACATGCCTGAAAATAAGAATAATCTGTAAGGAAACGCTTCTTAATATCAGAAGTTACAGAATAATGTGAGACATGATGAAAACTTTAAGTCTAACCAGCAGAAATTTCCGTGGTTCTGTTCTGAGGTGGTTCTGACTGTTCAGGTCTGTTAAGTGGGTCACATGGGACACGAGACTTGAAGAGTGAATAAGGAGGTCATGTGCTCTCTATTTGACATGTGAATCCATGTGAACACACTTACGCGCAAATCTGCAGGCCTAAACTCTCTGATTCACACCAGTGTCCTGATGTGTGTAGAGACGGTTTTCTGAGCTGATCACTGACACTGTGAGCAGCATGATGTCATCGCCATCACTCCTGCACAAGCATATCCACCACCCCCCGTGTGGCTGTTAAACCCCCGCTGGTCAAATTAAAGGATTTAATTCATCCTGTTTATTCACAGATTTGTAGGTTTAAATGCTTCAGTTGAAATAAACACTGAACTGCTTCTATGAGAAAAGCTTGTGTTCTTAAAACAGCTCCTGCTCCTCCCTCCATACGTCAGCGACTCATTCACTGCTGCCTGACTCATCCATTTCATGAATGAACTAAACGACATAAATTCACTTAAACAAGACGCAGCAGCTAATGAAGATGAACAACAGCACCTGCCAGAGAAGCTGCTGTGCTTCACCTGGATCTGATTCAAAGATGGAGAGAATAAAACCACCGGGTCCGGAACGACACCATCCCACACAAGGCTGCACATGAGGAGGCTCCACATGAGGCGGGTCTACATGAGGGCTCTGCACATGAGGAGTCTCCACATGAGGCAGGTCCACATGAGGAGGCTCCACATAAGGAATCTCCACATGAGACGGGTCCACATGAGGAGTCTCCACATGAGGCAGGTCCACATGAGGACTCTGCATGAGTCTCCACATGAGGCTGCTACACATAAGACATCTAAACATGATATGTCTGCACATGATATGTCTGCACATGAGACATCTGCACATGATATGTCTGCACATGAGACATCTGCACATGATATGTCTGCACATGAGACATCTGCACATGAGACATCTGCACATGATATGTCTGCACATGAGACATCTGCACATGAAGAGGCTCCACATGAAACGTCTGCACATGTATCTCCACATGAGACGTCCACACATGAGACGTCTGCACATGAGGGGGCTCCATATGAGGCACATGAAGCTCCTGCACATGAGGGTTCTGCACATGAAGCTGCACATAAGGAGGCTGCTGCATATGAGGCTGCTGCACATGAGGCTGCTGCACATGACCCAGATTTGCTTATTAAGCTGCAGCCTGTCCTGTTTTTCGAGGAGAACCACTGGAGACCTTCTTACCTTCCGGTGCCGGCCTTTGAACACCACGGCAAAGGCTCCGTGTCCGACCAGGTCCTTCCTGCTGTACTCAAAATCTCCAACAGTTTCCATGGTGGGGGGGGGGGGGGGTTAAATCCAGCTGCTGTGGGTTCGCCTTCTTCTTCTGATGCTGTAGATTATTGCAGGGCAGGTCGCTCTGATGTGTCTTATTTTATATAAATAAAATATGTCATGATGCATTCACGTGCCCTACAAGCAGGTCGGGATGTCCGTAAATCACAGATTAAAGGGCTTGCAGCATGGCTAGCATCAATCCTTAGCTAAACCGTCTCAACCAGCTGTCTTTGACCCAGTTGAGGACAACAAGGACTCTGACAGTCTTTGTCCCCGGTCACTCGGACGGACTGTCTACATGATGGCGAGCCGGGCGGACATGACTACAGACACCGAGCTGTGCGTTAGCCTGATAGTGACATAACCGTGTGGTTACCGTCATAACAGCTGGTCCCGGTACACAAATACACCAATAAAACCGTCGACATGAGTCCACCTCGGTCCAGGACGCTACGCGGTCGCACACAGAACAACAAAAACCAGTAAATACTTCCGGATGATCCAGCAGCTGCTGTTTATCCAAACATGTTAGTCCAGATTATCTGCAGTCTTCGACCAGACGTTCAGTCTCTCCAGCCTTGACGCTGGTCTCTCCTCGGAACCGACTTCAGATTTAATCTGGACGGGGGTGGAGGGGGGGGGCAGACTAACGACAGGATGAGGCGGACTGTCACCTGCTTTCAGTTCAAACACTGGACATTAATCTGGACTGTACTGCTGGACCTGGACTATACTGGGTTTATGTGTACCGCATCAGCCGTTGACTCTAACAATACACTGAATGAGTGCCATGTTCCGGTTTTATACCCAATCCGTCCGCGGGTTGTCGCAACACCATATCCTTCCGCTGCAATAGCTAGTCTGTCCCAGATTGAAATCTCTGATATTTTAGCTCCTGTAGGTCGGATCTCGGCCTCTCTGTTTTAGTTTTTTGAGACTATTAAAACGTTATGAGTTTAAATGTTTTGTGTTAGTGGACAAAACACTGTAGCGACATTAAAGCTGACAAACAGCCTGAACAGACTTTCAGCGTTTTTACCGAAACTCCACCAGAAACCTGGAACAGCTCCACATGGTGGCAGCTTGTTGGAGCAGCTCGTCATATTCTATCTTTTTGAGTATTAATATCTTGTTTTCTTTTTGTAAGTATTACTCTTTGTTAAATTATTTTCATCCTGGTTTAGATGCTGTGCTGACAATTGGAAGGATCTCCTGTAGAGGGTTCTAGCTGTGGACGGGAAGGATCTCCTGTAGAGGGTTCTAGTTGTGGACGGGAAGGATCTCCTGTAGAGGGTTCTAGTTGTGGACGGGAAGGATCTCCTGTAGAGGGTTCTAGCTGTGGACGGGAAGGATCTCCTGTAGAGGGTTCTAGTTGTGGACGGGAAGGATCTCCTGTAGAGGGTTCTAGTTGTGGACGGGAAGGATCTCCTGTAGAGGGTTCTAGTTGTGGACGGGAAGGATCTCCTGTAGAGGGTTCTAGCTGTGGACGGGAAGGATCTCCTGTAGAGGGTTCTAGCTGTGGACAGGAAGGATCTCCTGTAGAGGGTTCTAGCTGTGGACGAGAAGGATCTCCTGTAGAGGGTTCTAGCTGTGGACGGGAAGGATCTCCTGTAGAGGGTTCTAGCTGTGGACGAGAATGATCTCCTGTAGAGGGTTCTAGCTATGGACAGGAAGGATCTCCTATGTTGCAGCAGATCATCTCATCATTTTCTATCCCAGTAGATCTCCAAGATCAGAAGAAGCTGGTGTCCCCATTGTCTCCAAACAAAACCAGCTCAGCTTTGCTACGCCTCTGTACCGACCCTACCTCTTTTTAAAACACTATCGTTCTGTGCAGTCTAGCATTCAAACAGACACATTATATTATCTATATATATATATGTGTGTGTTAAATACTAGAATTGTTTACCTGTTCTTCACTATCATAGGTTCACAACAGGTGAGTTTCTGTGTTCAGATAACGGATAACCCTAATCCCAGATTATTCTAAAGACTTTCTAAAAAAAAAAAAAAGACATAAAAATCAAGCTAATAAATTTGACTCGTGTCAGACACCTTCAGTTCTCAAATACCTGCTGATAAAATATTCTCATATTAAAGCTTCAGAGCAGCAAACTCAGACTCTTCTGCTGTTATAGTGAAGTTCATACTACTAAAGATCAGCTGATCAGTGTGTTTGATTAGCAGCATCTAATCCAAGGCTACTTACCTTCATCACTGCAGGTGATTCTAACACAACCTTAATACTTAATATTTACAATAATCTAAAAACATTTAACTATGTAACAAAAACACACAACAGGTCCAAAAATGATTTAATGTAAAAGAACAATTAAAAATGTTCTGATTTAACTCAGCTGTAGTGATTTGAAACATATAATTCTTACATGATTCAAAGATGTCAGATCAAATATCTGTTAAGATAAAATGAAACAGCACAGTTCTCCTCTGGTATTAGCTCATTTCTTCTTCTTGGCTTTGGCTGATGTGTTTCCAGGCTTGAAGGTGGAGTTGTACGTGGAGGACAGCAGCATTGTGAGAAGAAGCAGCAGAGGAACCAGCAGGTACGGAGCGTAAATGGAGACCAGCAGCCAGCGTTCCTGTGGAGTCTGGGGCCCGGGGTGAGGCTCAGCAGGAAACTGATGAAACAGGATGTGGGCTAGGATCGGAACGAGTGTGGTGGCAACGTGAGTGGAATACAAGATGGCTGGAGTCCGGATCCACCTGCAGCCACCTGGAAGACAAGAAAAATCAGGAGGAAGAGCACCGGGTTGGACTGTGGTTTAAATGGAAATTGAAGACATGGAAGTGTGAAAATCAGTTATCTTTTATTTATTATTATAAGTTCTGTGTGTGTCTTCACCTTCACTGAAGATTGTTGGAAAATAAAACATTTGCTCTTGCCAAGTCTCATAATTCACATCTCAAGAACCTTCTTAAGCAACAAGAACCTGAAGTATGTTCTGTGTGACTTCAGCAGAACGGTACCGTCCATCCAGCAGGTATTTATCTCTGCTCAGCTCTGAAAACCCCCCAAAGAATCTCCATCACAGATTTAATCATGGATCATGGTTCTGTTTCATGACTCGGTTTGATCCAAGCTCCAGCTGTTAGACTAATGGACTCACATCTGGCTCTAGAGCCAGACAGAGGAGTTCATGGTTGACTCATTGGCAGGTGTTCAGGTCCTGATGCTGCAGATCAGGCCCACATCATCAGCTCTCCACCACCGTGTTGAGAGCTGGGATGTTTGTCATATGATGTGTTTGGGTTTTCTCACAACAGGTGATGACCAAACGTAATCAGTCCAATAAAAGTCATGAGGTCTGATGAGTCATGCTGCCGTGAAGGAGCAAAGTACGGGTGAAGATCATCGTCCAAAATAACACTTTAATTCATCGACAAGTCGCATGTAACTAGTGACCTGTAAACACTTGTTTCTGTTCAGTCCTATCAAACCTGTGGAGCACCTGTTCTCTGTGATACAAGTTAAAGTTTCAGGTTGTATATTCTGAAAGGACAGACTGCTATTCACAGCCAGAGTCTTTCTCCTGTAACAAACTGTCCTTGTTTGGTTCTGGTTCTGTTGTGACGCTGACTGGACCTGAAGAGTCCACAATTTGTTTACCACCCTGTTAATCATGTTAGGTAATTACCTGGATATTTATTCAAATGAAACACAGTTCGAAGGATTTGAACATTGTAATTTATCTGTTTTAGTTCTAAATATTTTCTAAATGAGTTTTTGTTGTTTTTCTAAAACTGTATAAAGTATCTAGATAAATATTATAAAAGAAGGAATAAGATCCTTTATAATAACGACCTACAGGCTGAACATACTGACCTTTCAGAAAAGCGTAAGCTGCGACCGGGAAAAAGGGCATCTGGATCAGCGCCTCACAGACCACGAAAGACCTGAACCACTCAGGGGGGTCCAGTACCATCGGGTCTTTGAACTCCCCCGCATACCAACTGAGAAGGTCCTTTAGCTGATGGGAAGCATCAAGTCAGAAGATTCAAAGCTGCAGGACTTCAGATTGTGGACGGGACCACTTACCGACTGGGGGTACACGTGACCAGGTAGCAGCGCTTGTAAGTCAATAAATAAAGTTATTGGAATGTGAGAAGCAAAATAAAAGAAAAAGATCCATTCCAACACGCGGACAGACATTTTTTCGAACTCACTCAACGTCGATCACAGATAAGAAACTGGGTCCAAGTTCGCAGCAGCGATGTGTCGTAAAAACGCGTGTTTCCAGATTTCATCCTATTGGCTCTCAGGGAGCAACGGGGCGTCCCTGAACGCACCACTCTGCCCTCGCTACTTTAGGTGTTCCTCGGAAATTTCACAACACAACCGAATCAGTTCTTTTCTTCTGCTCAAGAGAGTCAAAATAACAAGGCAGATACTTAGAAATTAGTTTTAATACAACAAATAAATCAACAAGTTTAAAAAAAAAAAGAATTATAATATTGTGAACAATATAATTTCCTTCTTTTTTAACTATTTAAAATGTGTCATTGCTTAATATTATTTAAAAAGTAGTGTCTTCTGTTGAGTTGACACTTGCTCTCAGAGCCTTGGATTCCTGATATTCAGCCCTGTCCTTCACCAGACTCTGCGGACTCTCCACATCCACATAATCCTGCAAAAAAGATATAGATTAGGATGCAATGCAGAGTTGATCTAACTGCCAAAAACTGCCAATAATGAGTCAAACGGTGAGAAGTCTTTAACAAAGCTGTTTCTTACTGCGTCAGTCTCCATGATGTTCTCCAGCATGGTGACGATGTCGCTGAACGATGGTCTCAGTGTGTACGGCTCCTGCCAGCAGTCCCGCATGATGTGAAGCCTGTGGGGTTCAGACCGCATGGTCAGTCCAAAGTTTTCATTCAAACAGACTCATAAACCTGCGCTTGCACGTTGAAAACTGAATTTTGTTTTACTGTGATGCTATAAAACAGATAAACTGTGTGATTTGATCAGACACAAACCTTCTGAAATCTGATACAGACGAACAGCTGAAAACAGCATCAGTCTGTGGATCTCAGCTAACACAGCTGTTTTCTGTCAGTCTTTAGTTTGGGAAAATCATATAAGTTTAAATATTCACGTGGAATTCTCTAAACTCTGCAAGTTTGTTTTTGGACATTCTGAATCTGTCACAGGGAACGTCAATGATCCTAATTTTCCATTCAGATCATCATTTTGCCAGATACTAAAACACATGAGCGGTTCATTAAGAAACAAATACTGGAAGAATGAATGAAAGATGAATAAATCTAGCTCAATAAATGGAAGCATCAGTATTATTATTGGTCCATCTCAGGGTCACACAGACCAACAACCAGAGCTAGGAATAATTGAAGGTTTCTGATTAAACTAACAAACATGTCTTTGTTGTGGAAACCATGTGTGAAGAAGGAGAACAGATGCATTGGGCTTCCCTGGTGGCCTGCAGCTGCCACTAAAAATATTATGTGTTATAGTGTGTGTATCTACAGAGACATTATCAGTAGCTACCTTTACATGCAACAAATTTCCCCAATCTGATTAAAATCTTGGTCGATCTGAATTCCCAAATCCCTGTTTACATGGACACTAACTGAAATGATCTGATCATGCCATGAGTACACATGCACCAAGCACTCAATCAGGTTAAATGAGTTGAGCATGCGCACAGCGAGTTGTCTTTCTGGGGGAAGAAAAAAAAGTAAACAAACTCCGTCCTTTCTGCACGTCTTTCCCGCCCCATCGTGTGCTCGATCTGACTCACGTTATCCCCAATATGGACCTTCTGCAGGTGATTACCTTTATGTTTGGGTTTTTACTGGTCGCATTAACCAAGCTAGAGGCTGAATACATATTACTACTGCTCCTCCACCACAGGAGAGGAGAGCAGGATGACAGGATGACTGCACCAGCAGACCACTTCTGTTTACCTCCCGCCATGTTTTCTACTTGGGTCTGCGAAAGCAGAAAGACGTCACGCTGAAGTTGTACGCATGCGCAGTGGGCTTTTTTCACCCTTTCTTTCCGAATGGGTGTATACATGCACGTCTATCTGAATGAAGATCGGACAAAACCACCCCTCTCGATCGGAAGTAAATTTCTTTCTGATCAGGCTGCATCGGATCAAAACAATCTGATTGACATGTTTACATGACATCTTTTTGTTCCGATTGGGCGTTTATTCTGATTAAATGTGCCCATGTAAACGTAGCTAGTGTTTAAATCCAGATGTTGGTGGATGCTGTGGTGTCTCTGCTCTTGTTTCTGTCTCTCAGCAGGTGTTGAAGCAGAGAGAGAGAGAGAGAGAGAGAGAGAGAGAGAGAGAGAGAGAGAGAGAGAGAGAGAGAGAGAGAGAAAGAAAGAAAGAAAGAAAGAAAGAAAGAAAGAAAGAAAGAAAGAAAGAAAGAAAGAAAGAAAGAAAGAAAGAAAGAAAGAAAGATTTACAAACCAATGTAATGATCTTTATCTTGCTGAGGTCTCTGGGAAGCTTATAAAAAATCTGCTTCAACAGTGTGTTACAGGTTTTACTTACATTTCAGGTCTGCAGCCTTCAGGGTTTTTGTTCTTGTGACCCATACAGATGTGGTACACCACTTGTTCAGATGTGTCCAGGTTCGGATACGGTAAGGTCCCTGAAAATATAACACTCAAGATTCACCATGTGACAACTGCAAAGATCTACGAGAAGTACTAATGATGACTACTCTTAATTGTATTAAGTTTACTTGAATACATAAAAGTAAAACTAGAAAGAGACAAAGTGTTTTCTATAAATTCACCACTAGGTGTCAGTAAGTCTTCTTTTTAATCAGCAGCGTGTGTTTGAGCAGAGGAACTACTTAAACACGCAGTAGAACTGAACTGTGATCAGTTTTTCTAGTAGTTTAAAATCTCGTGTTGAAAAAAGAGAACGTTTGTTGAGCATCTGTCTGGATGATTTTAGTTTTTAACACCATTTGAGACAGAAGCTGTCTACAACAGTTAAGCTTATATAGAAATAAATAAAATCTTATTTCAGGATTTATCATATTTTATAATTATAACAATAAAATAATATTATTATTATAGTTTATAATTGATTACTGTTTTTGTATTTGTTGTTTATTTTAATAGTTATTAGATATTTTTTGAAATGTAAATAGATATATTACAACACAAACTTGTATGTGGACACTAGAATAAAACCTGGATCATCTGTGACTGAAAGAGACGCGTTGCATCATCCTCAGACGTGATGAAAGTCTGAGACAGATTCACTCTGTTTACTTACCGAATGTCTGCATCTCCCACAGCACGATGCCGAAGGCCCAGACGTCTCCTTTGAAGCCATAATAGTTGTTCTTGAAGTATTCAGGAGGGTACCAACGCAGTGGTACACGCTGCTGTAAAAGGTACACAGTAAAAAATGTGATTTAATATTCAGAGGAACATTTCATAACATCTTAAATATGTTGCAGGTTTATTGACACCATGACAATAACTTAAACATCAGGATTTATTGGCACGTCTGAGTTCGTTCATGGTGGAAACTACAGATGCTGCTACTGTTCGTGTTAAGACATCTTTGTTGTTTCCTTTGTTACCCGCCCTCCCCAATGCCCCACTTATACACATACAGTATATAAATACAGAAGGTGTGACTGTGTGGTCGCCGTCAGAAGTCACATCTTAAAGAAACACACGAGTTGTTAAATTAGCAGCTCTAACGCTGGTAATAATCACTAAACACTTTAAAAGTTCCCAATTGTTAATTTTAACAACATGTGTGTGACTTCACAGGAAAGTCATCGATGATGTCACTTGACATCAGACAGTGGGTTTTCCAGTTGCCACAGCAACAGTGACTTTCTGCCTGTAAATCCTGAGACCTGCATCCACAGCGGAGGATCTGAACCAGACCACTCAGATTCTCCTGGAGGAGAGAGTTTTCCTGGATGGGGCCTCCGGTTCCCAGTCCACCTTCACTACTCGTTTAGGTTTCACCACCTGGGCATTAAAGTCCCCCAGCAGGGGCTTTTGTTAGAATTCTTGCTCTCCTCTACAAAGACTCGACTCTATGTGGCTCCATATGCCAAGTTCCCCCCCCCCTTCCATAACTCTGTGGTGATCACATGACTGATGCAAAATGTTAAAGAGACAGAAGTAAAACAGACCAATCAGGAGCAAAAGAAGGACTTCAGTCAAATAGCTGCCTTTGTTATGACACAGTCATGTTCGCCCCCCCCGCTACCCCCACCGCCCCGTGGCAGCTTGTCTTGCAGCCCTCTGCATGATGTTACATGTAGTAATAGTACCTACAGCATGTATGTGTACCTGCACCTGTGTCTTTATGCTTTCAGGATTACATCATAGAGAAAATGTACAACTTCTCATCTTCTCCTGCATGTGGGAGTTTTTGTTTTTACTAACTTTTTAGGACTTTTCACCTTGTCAGGACTGATAGTCCCTCTGGAGACTGAAGTCAAGTCTTAATTTAAAGGAATGTTAGTTTTGTGTTGGGATTTGGATTCAGGGTTAAACTGCAAAGTGACTTCAGGTGAGGGTTTGGGTCAGGTGTGTTCTGTAGGTTAATAAAACAACCTCATACGTGTGGGATGATCTCACCTGTGAGTTTCTCCAGCGGCTGCTGCAGCGGTTTGTCATGCGGGTCAGGTCTCGAGCCAGACCAAACTCAGCTAGTTTCACCTCCCATGGAAACTTGTTGACCATAATGTTCCTCAGAGCCAAATCTCGGTGAATGATCTGCAGAGAGGAGCACAGTAACTCACCTTCAGCTTTCTCCACAGGTGGAGATTGTTAAAGCTGAGTTCACAGTGATGAACCGCCTGTGTTAGCGTTACCATTTTGGAGCGCAGGTGCTGCATTGCTAGAGCGATGTGGTAGGAAGCGATGGTCAGGAGGCTCTGCAGCTCGGGGTCTCCACTCAGGTGGACTCTGTTGGTCTGTAGGAAGGTCCTCAACGTCCCAAAACTCACATACTCCATAATGAGAACATAAGGTTCTGCAAAGAATGAAGTTCATTCATACGGCTTCAGAGAATCAGGTGTGTGGTTTGAAGTCTGCAGTAATATGACAGTTCTGACACGTGTTTGACATCTCTGTTCTTTAACTGACAGTCTGTCCATCAGTAGAACCATGTTGTTGTTTCTCCTTCCACCAGCACCGTGTTTTATCCTCCTCCACCAGCCTGCCTGATGATCTCAGTGTGGTTTTGACCTCCTTGTCAGACCACAGCAGGTAATACTGGTTCACTGACTGTGTATCAGTTGGAGTGTCAAAGTAATCAGACTGATGTCAAAGTGATTGTGTGTGTTTTTAATTAAAATCTTTTATTTGTATGAAATACATTTTGGATGCATTTCAAGAGTATTTATAATTGGAAACATATTCTATCCTGGTGGACCAGGTCTGAGTAGCTCCTAATTTAGTTCTCTTGTCAAAATAATTTTTAACTCTTCAAAATAAAAGCATGGTAACTCTTTTTATATTTATGAAAGAACCATGTTCCATCTTTGCATAAATAAATGTCTCTTACGCTCAGTCGTGTTCCAGTCCAGTAACTGAAGAATGTTTTTGTGGTGCATCAGTTTCCTCATGATAGAAACTTCAGTGTCCACGTGCTTGAGACGCACACCTTGAGAAAAAAACACCCAAATTAAACAACATAATATAATATACAATCAGATAAAATTAACTAAAATCTCACAGAGACAACAGAAAACATCTGGAGCATCATGAAACTACAAACACAACATTCCTCTACAACTCCAACAGCTCCTCAGTACCCAGATGTTTACAGACAGATGTTAAAGAAGAGGTACAATGGGAAACATCCTGTTACAACTTTTCAGAGACGTTGCCATCAAATTAAAGATGAATACATATTTTCTATGAAATTATAAAATGTTTTCATGTTAATGTTTGATGTGATGTTTATGTTCTACTGGGAATAAAATGTGTAAATATTATTACATTCTGTTTTCATTCACATTTTACTCAGTGTCTGAAATTCTTTGGAATGTGGGTTGAAAAACAAATTTCGTATTTTTTTTAATTATTCATATATAACGCCTTGTTTATTACAACAAAACCACAGTAGAACTTTGGATATGTTCCCTTCTGAAGTGACTTTTTGCTCATTACCTTCTTTTGCGATCTTGCAGGTGAACATGCTGTGACCTTTACATGTTCCTCTGACCATCCTGGCCTGGTAGAAGACCCCCTCCTTCCCTGCTTTGATCAGCTGCAGTAGATTCAGGTCAGATTTGGTGAACGCAGGATCCTAAAACAGAAACATCTAGTTGTATCAAACCAGAACGTATCAATAGTTAAAAGACCTGACTTGTTCTGTTTTGGGACAAATTGGCCCAAATAAAGAAGAACTTGAATTTTCTGTTTGTTTTGCCGCTCTAGTTTCTGACTCTGTCTCTGTGGCTGCGCCGGGGACAGAAACCAAGTGGAAACAGACAGCAGGTGTATCAGTGGTACCTGTTGAGGGCCTTTCCACAGATTCTTGGTGGAGATCCTGACAGTCCTGCAAGGCTGCAGAGGAGTCTGTTGAAGATGTTCCTCCACATTCTCCTCCTCCACAACTGGAGCTGCAGGTTTCACAATGAGACCCTCTAACCGAGTCACAGACCCTGAAAACAGCCTGGTCGCCTCCAGTCTCTTCACAGTGCCGAGCAAGGAGCGATACCTACAAAATAAAATGCTTTTTACAAAATATACAACACTTTCTGATAAAGAT
Source organism: Pachypanchax playfairii (assembly GCA_006937955.1). NCBI lineage: Eukaryota > Metazoa > Chordata > Actinopteri > Cyprinodontiformes > Aplocheilidae > Pachypanchax > Pachypanchax playfairii. The sequence goes on from SSNP01000052.1 coordinate 3,490,962, forward strand.
TTCACATTACAGGTATTAAATAGTTAAAATCAGTTTGAGGAGTTCAGATTATTCTGTTGAATATTTTGCTGCATTAATTTAAGTATATGCTGCATTTACCTAATTACCATGTTGAAGATATTATAGATTTTACAATATTTGGAATTAGAATTGAATTATTTGGAGGTTCTAAGATTTACTAGCAGTGGTACATTCACAAAGTTTTTATTAAAATATACTGACAATTATTTTAAATTTCAATGTGTATTTTGCTTCAATGGAAACAAAAAATACGTTTTAAAAATAAGAATTTTGCTACAGTTTTACAGTTGTGGTTAAAAAAACAGAAACTTTTACATTTTAATTTGGGAGACAATGTGAGTTAAATAACAAAGTGTGATACGTCTGTACAGACAGAGAGGAAGTACTCGTCTCAGTGTGTGTGTGTGTGTGTGTGTGTGTGTGTGTACACGTCCTTACACTTTTAAACAATTATTTTTGATTGTTTGTTTGTTGCACTTTAATTTAATATAAATGTGAAGGTTAAGTAATGGAACCAGTTAATCTGTTGTGGTAAATATAAATACTGTATCTCTTCAACATTATATTTACTCCGTGTGTTTTGGTGTAAAAATAGGTTGAACGTGTGTACATACAGATGAGGAAGACGACATTTAATATCAGGAAATAGCAAGTCAGTTTTTAGTCACTTGTTTTGGAGTTGAATTATAATTATTTCATCCTATTAAGGTTGCACTAATAATAATATTTTATCATAGCTGAACCTGGTCCACGTGCACAGTCTCCTTATTAACACACAGAAAAGATACAGAAATTTAACAGAAAATCACGTTTTTGATGTTTCTACAAATGATGTTTCATTTAAAATTAGATTTTCTTCCTGCTGTTGGAAACATTGATCAGATTAACGTTTTGGGAACTGAGAATTCTGATAGTCTGACTGATAAAAATGCCTATTAATCTAACTGTATGTAACCAAATTTCCATCAAAGGCAAGAAGTTTTATAGAAATGTAATTTAATTTATTTAATGTAAATCTAACATTAAATTAAATAACATTGTTCAGTAGAGATAAGCTCTTTTAAAATACGTGCACCACACAAACATTTCATAAAATCAGTGTAACGTCTGTTTTTGGTTGTCGGTTCTCTCACCAGAACTGGGATCTTAAACAGAGAATGGAATTAGATCAAATTTGCACCTGCAGAACAACTGCAATCTTTTTTTACCTTCAAACTGTCAGGGATTATTACATCATGCATGTGTTGACTGGTTACCTGCTTTAACAGGATCCGTCAGCTGCTTGTGAAGAATTAATGTGTGTTATAATTTATTTTCATATGAGACACTCATGATAGAAAAAAGTTGTTCAGAAGATCTAATTGAAATGTTGTTACATTTGTTAACTGCAGAAAGAAGCAGTGAGATCAAGTTCAGACTGTGTAACAAACTCTGAAACTTCACTTACTTCTTGAGGAACACGATGCCCAGAACTGTGAACACCAGCAGCGTGAAGGAGAGGAGGCTGATCAAGATTAAGGTTAGTGGATCTGAAACTACAGAGATTCAGTAGAGTCACATGAAACACACTGGATCTCCTTTTTCTTTCATCATTCTGACGGTTCAGCCGGAGACTCACCTGAACACATATTTGATCTTTAGCAGGCTTCAAGTCGTCCGTCCATCACTCACTTGTTGTGCTTGTGAGGTAAAAGTGCATCACCTAAGTCTGTAAGAGTTACAGCTGTGTTTACAGAGTCACACAAAGACATACTGAATGTGTTGCTACATTCAAAACTGACTCACCTTCAGGTTCTCTGATGATCACTGAAGCCATGAAGTCCACGCTTCACAGATTAGGATCCTAATCTCACACCAGCTTCCACTATTCATTCTCTTTGGACTGGCCTGAAAATAGTTCAACCATGTTGAGTGTAAATGTCGAGCTTATGTGATCTGTAAGAGCTCAGTTTGCATGTGAACCACAACACAAGGAGAGGAAGTGAACAGAAGCAGCAGGTGGTTAGAGATGCAAAACACTCCCTTTCACACAGCGCTGATTCTCAGAACAGGAATTAGTCCACCGCCTCGTTTAACCGTGGTCGAACACCTCAGCCAGACAACAGAGCTTAATATCAGGATCAGACTTTATGTTTCAATTCTGCTGTTTGTTTTAAACTCAATACATGTACTCAGATCACATACTGATGTGTGTGAAAGCATCAATTTTAAGCCTCATAGTGTGAGAAGATGTTAACCTAACCCCAAACGCAAAGAAGCAACAATTTATGTGCAGAATTATACAAAAAAATTGTGTTTTATTTTATCTGCTCTCTGATACTACATGAAATAAGATTAAAAAAAAACTACAACTTTAAACTACGCGTTGATTTTGAACTTTAAAAAGTGACTGTTATTAAATCCTTAAAGTTAACTGAGTGTTAAGCAGACGTCTTTTGAAACATAAGAGCCTTTTCCATAGCAGGATGATATGGAACCCATAACACCTGGTTCTGGTTCCTGTGTCAGGTACTTGAACACAGTTTATCTTTCAGTCAGGATCAGTTGTGCAGAGGACAGGAAGAGACCCTTAGTGGGGCTCATCAAGCAGAGTCATGCACATCTCAGTAGCGCTGTTTGATTCCGGGAAATTGGTGTCGAGACCCTGAGTGAGCGGTTTCCTCCCACAGCTGCAGCACAAGCTTACTGCAGTCATGATAACTTTCAGAAATACTTCACTTCTGCTGACAGTAAAGTCCAGCAGAGGCAGGAGTGTTGAGACTTTGTAGGATGGTTAAGCTAAGCTTAACCAGTGTTAGACATACCATAAGATTAACAATTTTCCAAGCTTTAATTTGAGCTATGATTTGTAAAAATCAGGTAAGAAATAAGGGAGCTTGCATGATTTTTATGGTTGGTGTATGCCTGTCTTGCACTGGAACCGCATGGGTTTGTTGACATGACTCAATGTATAGCAATGGCGCCTGCACGCACACGTCACTGTCTACAGCAGCAAACAGTCCAATCCAGTAATATATATCGATGGTCAGAACCATCTAGTTTTGAAGTCTAAAACCAACATGTAAACTACAATATTGAAAATGATGGATGAAACTTAATAAAATGGAGATTAACCAGCCTTGGCCAGGGTTGCAGGTGCAGTTGAAATGGTACAAATTTGTACTTTATATCAATTTGAATACTTTAAGGGGCATTTTTGACCTTTTAAAGACCAATGTTGTACTTTTAAGGGAACATTTTAAAACAATTTACCTATAGGTACAAAAATGTTCTTGTCTCGTACCTCTATTTCTGAGAGTGTAGGCAAGGTTCCTTGACATTGAGAAACACCTCATGTCTGTAGGTCAAAATGTATTTGCACAATAATCTCTGAAAAAGCATCCATTTTAAGGACAATCTGAGCCATTTTAACATAGGATTCAAATTGGGGGTGTGGTTTCTTTTGGACCGTTTGAAAGTGAAAACTCTGCTTTTTTCACAAATTGCACACTGGTTGTCTGATAGATAGTGCTGTAGGGCATTACAGGTAATGTTTTTGGCGAGCTGCATTGCCATGGTAACCCCAAATGTAATGTAGTCACCATAGTTCACCTGTCCTTATCAAACCGATCGATTTGATGTGTCACACGTCATCACAGGTGGTATTTACTGTCCTGTATATAAAACGGGTGCTCCTCATTGTCTTTGGCGTCACCACGGCCATGCGGTCTGAGTTTTTTACGAGATCTTTAAAACTAAAGTAGAACCATCTCTTGTGACCAGATATGTGGTGGAACGGTGTTGGTAAGTGAAAGTGAAAAGCTCTAGAAAAAGGTCACATTTTTTACATTTTTCAGAGCATTTTCCATTCATTTTCAATGAGAAGCAGGAATTTTTGTAAATACCGTTGTCATGGGAACCCAAAACGCCACAGAACCAAGATCAACCACATCGAGTCTCGGATGCGGTCTGTATGATGTATGATACATGTCATAACGTTTTATGGTTTGGGCTGGGGGGCATTTCGGGGGCGCTTTTTGGCGGGCTGCGTCACCATGGTAACTCAGATCTGAAATAAAAGAAATTCCACACTTCCCGTTAATGAGACGGACGATTTTATACATGAACCATCTGGATCCGACTCTCCGTTCGGGCCGCATTAATTTTGACGGAAGAATAATAAATCTATAAAGAGACCTGTTTAGAGGTGTAGAATAATAGGTTTGCCATCTGAATGGATTCCAATGCAAATGCTTTATGGCAATCCCTAATCACAATTTGTGTCTTTGATAATTTTTTCCACCACAACACTAATTAATTAGCCTATGCTATTCTGCTAGCTAATGCTAAATAGTTAGCTTAGACTATTAAGCTAGCTATTGCTAATTATTAGCCTATGCTATTCTGCTAGCTAATGCTAATTAATTAGCTTAGGCTATTCAGCTAGATTACACTAAATAATACATTATGCTGCTATTCTGCTGGGCTAATACTAATTAATTAGCTTAGGCTATTTAGCTAGCTTATGCCAATTAATTAGCTTATCCGTTTCAGACGGTTTATGATTTTCAGGAGGTTTATAATATGCAAAACTGTCAAACATGTTTAAAACAAATAACTATTAAAAAAATAAATAAATAATAGAAAATAAATAAATGGAACCTTCCATAACTCTGAGAACAAGGTAATTTTGGAGGGCCTTTATGACATCATCAGAATGACATCATCAAAGGTTCAGCTCCTTTGATCTCACTCAGCCATCTCACTCAGCCATAATAGCTGTCAGTTCACTGTCTGTGTTCGACAGAGAAGCATCCTTATTACGTACACCGTATTATTTTAATTTTATTCTCAATTTAACTTTCTACTTATTAACCAAAAATGCCTGTTAGATCCAGTCTTACAACTGCATTTATTAAAGTAGAGAATTTTTTCACACCCTGCTTTAATTGGTTCAAAAAGAACATCAGGGTTGCTCCTTATCCAGATTCCTGTATAACTGCCCCAGACAAGATAAAGACACATATTAAAATCAAACAAACAGGAGATATGCAAATACAGCTGACAGCTAATGCGATCAATGATAAACAAATAAATCAAGTAGGAAAACCAGCTCAAAGTATTTGCAGGTTTTCAAATTCTTATTCTAACTGCTGGATGAACTCAGTGACGCAGGCAACTTTAAACCTGAATATAGTTAAAAAGAAACTGTGTAACAAATCTGTTCAAGACTTAACAAATTTATCTGCAATTCCTAGTTTTTCAAGGTTTTTTCTGAGGGCTCTGCACAATCCAGGGACCAGATTTATTTGCAAAGAAGTTGTACCCATTCTGAAGGCGTTAGCAAAGAAGATTCCGTTACTGGCATTTGGACAATATAATGATATTCTTGATCTTTTGGATCCAGTTTTAACATGGTTCAAGAAATGTGGAGTTCAGTCAGATCTTCACATAACACACACAACTAAATGTGACAAATGTCAGCTGACCGAAAACTCCGGATCCTGTCTTGGTACAACAGTTTTTCTGCCATTTCCAGAGGAACTGGATTCGACTAGTTCTCTTTTCCACCGTGTAGCAAGTGAAAGCCTCAACACTGAAAGGTGCATCGTCTGCAACACTGAACTTACTAAACGCTACTATTGTAACAGTCCTGATCTGATAACTTTATACCTGCCAAGAATGTCCGAAGAGTCAAGTGTCAGGAAAGCTGTTATTCCAACGGGAACTCTTCATATTCCTGCAGAAACTGGAGTGACCACATACCAACTGTCCTCAGTTGTTTGTCATAAAGTGCTATTTAAAAAAGTTGAGCACTTTTACACTTATTTGGATTTTGATGGCCACACCATCAAAGCTGATGATCTGAATATTACAGCTGTAAACAAGAAGAGCAGCGAGGACTTGTACAAAAATGGTGTCATGTACATTTATGAGAAGTGCTCACAAGAACAACAAGACACGGCTTAAAGTCTAGATAAGAAGGAAAAGACAGTTCAGTTAACTTTAGCTCTCCACATGCAAACTCTGGACAAAAAGACCTGGAGTTTGTCCACTTTTCTCCCCATGCATGCTTGGGTTTTCTCCGGGGGCTCCGGTTTCCAAATAAATAAATAAAATTGGTATGATGCATGGAGAAATGGGGCTTTGAAAATGACTTTCTTCTCACCTGATGTCTCAAGTCCAAAAGCAGAACAGAAGTGTCTTGGTGGGACCTAAGGTTTTCTGGACACACCTACAGGACTTATTATTATTTTAGTTCCAGTGGAGACCATCAACCTCAGAGAACTATATGTCTCTTTGCAGGATTACAGCAGATTTTTAGACCCACTCAATTCTTCAACTACTGGTTGAGACCCTATTTCCCCGTAACCAGATTCGTCCCGGTGGTGTGGATCATGGAATATTTCTGTCTTTACATTGTGTTAATCCACAGACCAGCAAGGACGAGGACAGAACACTGCAGCTGGCTCTTTTTGACACCAGATCTGCAAACCCGACTTTTATCCTGAAAGAGCTTCGATCTACATGAGGTGGATTTTTTTAATTGTACAGAGACATAAAATTCAAATTCAAATTTTATTTATCACACACACAGTCATACACAGTACGATATGCAGTGAAATGCTTTGGACAACTGCCCTTGACCTTTAAATAAAAGACCATGAAATAGAAAATAATATCAAAAGCAAAACAGAAGGTAAGTTTAACTAAGAGTTTAAAATAACATAACTGTACAGTGCAAAATATGCAATAAAAGAGACATATGAAAAATATGAGAAAAAAGAGAGACAGCTGTACTGTACAGGGCTAAATATACAATATAAAAACCATATATGAAAAGATATGGTAAATAAGAAGATAAGAACGACTGTGCAATACAAAGATATATAATTTAGGACAATGAAAGTGACAGTGCATCCGTGTAACAGAATGTCCAGGGGGTGTGCAAATATACTTGGAGTGACATATTTAAAGTGATTTGTGATGATTTAACTTAACTAATGTCCACGAGTGTGTAGTTGTGCAGTGGGCACTAGTGTGAGTGTCCAGAATGTCCTCAGTGAGTGCAAAAACCGTGTGTGCGGATGTGCAAATAGGAACAGTACTGTGTGGTGTACTGATTAAGAGACCGTATCGCCTGTGGGAAGAAGCTCCTCCTCAGTCTCTCTGTGTTGGTCTTAGGGGAGCGGAATCGCTTTCCTGACCTCAACAGGGAGAACAGTCCATTGCTGGGGTGGCTGAGGTCCTTCACGATCTTCCTGGCCTTGGTCCAGCATCGCTTGCTGTGGATTGAGTGCAGGTCAGGGAGCTCGGTGCAGAGGGTGCGCTCAGCTGACCGCACCATCCTCTGTAGAGCTCATCTGTCTTGCATGGTGCTGTTCCCGAACCAGGTTGAGATGTTTCCCGTCAGGATGCTCTCTATGGTGTAGGAGTAAAGTTCTTGAGCATCTTGGAGGGCAGTCAGAAGTCTCTCAAGCGTCTGAGGTGGTAGAGACGCTGTCGGGCCTTTTCACCAAGGTGTTGATGTAACAGGATCATGACAGGTCCTGTGTGATGTGAACACCGAGGTATTTGAAGTACATAGATTCAAACTGTTGAGTCTTCACCTTAGAGTTATAAACAGAGAGTGAGGAAAGGGCCATGTGATCTTGTGATTCAATGAAGAATCGTTACCATTTTCGGGAATCTGTTGTCAGATTCTGGGCTTTAAACAGCCTCAAATGCAGCCTGAGTCTCAGTGTTGTGCAGGTTACAACTGCACCAATAAACACAAGAAGGCATCTGGATTATCATTCCATAGGTAGGTAATCCTACAATATAGATTTCTGTCTAGAATCGCAGCATTTATGTGGGAAAAAAACACCCTCAGACTCTCAGAAATAGAGGTACGAGACAAGAACGTTTTTGTACCTATAGGTAATTTTTTTTAAAATGTGCCCTTAAAAGTACAATATTGTTCTGAGAGTGCAAGATATATTGATACGATGGTAAATTCCACCGTTGAGTAACTGTTCACACTTTCCGTTCCTTTCCAAGAATGGGATTGTATGTTTGTCTTAATACTAAATGTGTGTCACAGCCTTTTAAAACCATTTTTTCTTGATTGAAAGAGCTTTTCTTTTGATTGAAGTATTGTTTTATGAAAATATTTATTTTGTTTAAAGCAACATTTTATTGATTGAATAATAAGACACATACTTTCATAAGTTGTCCTTGCTGTACACACACACACACACATTATATACATATTACAGTGGTCGACGTTTATATGCACAACGCTTATATGCACAAAACTGCTGGGCACGTTCCTGCGTCATAGAGAATCCATACGCTTATCATCATCATCAATTTATTTATAAAGCACATTTAAAAACTGCAGTGACGCAGACCAAAGTGCTGTACACAAATAAAAACAACAAATACAGAGATAAAAATAAACATACTATAAAAACAAACAT
>SSNP01000520.1:0-29098 GCA_006937955.1 Pachypanchax playfairii
CGGTGACTGATATAAAATAACCAATCACATGAGGATCACACTGGGCCTTAGTCTCCTCCTCCAAACAGTCATAATTACTTTCCTTTCGCGCGCGCAGCCTCTCCTGGTTTGCCTTCACGCTCGTATGAGAGCCTCATGTACAGGCGCCTGTTTGGAGATCCACACGCGCGGTTCATGAATACTCGTGTAATGAATCATACGCGGGCGTGTGGGGTGAATTCACGCGCGTGCTGTGGATTGCACGCCCGCGCACACGTGCGGAGACGCGCGCGCACGGTTAAATACGCGTGCGCGCTGCAGAAAATCACGCTTAACCTTTTTGACTGAAATTTAATTCCATAGTTAACCTTCTTCTTGAACACTCATTTCTGAAGTGTGCCTACCCTCTACTGGTGAAAATGTGTAACAGCCTACAAAGAAACAAACATGTAGCTGTCTAACTTAAACTCATAAATTGAAATTGAATTGAAAACGATTTATTGTCATTGCACAGGTACAGGTTGCACAGATACAACGAAATTACAGTGGAGACTAATTTTACTCTCACTCCCCGAGGCAGCCACCATGGGCGCCAAATGAGAGTATAAGATACACATACATATATATACGTATATAGAAGTAAAGAAACATGAGGGCAGAAAGGTAAAAAAAAATCCTCTCATGCAGCGCTCACTGGGTGGCGCTGTTTGAGATTGAAAAAAAGCCTTAGCGGGGGACAATAACAAGACACGTCAAAAACTTTTTGTAGGGATGTGAAGTGCGATCAGTGTGTGTATGCATGCGGAGAAGAGTCAAGGACATCTCTGGGCCAGAGCCAATGTTATGTCTGTCCTCAGTCTGTTGGCGTCCAGTGGACAGGGGAAGGTAGGGGCTGTGCGGCTCAGCACTCACTGTTCCAGGGGACTTTACTGCATTGGCCTTGAGGCCAGCCGAAACAAAAATAAAAGTGATTAGATCGAAGCCAAAGAATTTCATCAGCTCCTCCTGTCCATATGGTGCACTTTTATGGAAAGGTCCAAAACAGCCGAATTTTTGCCAAATTGCTTAGTAATGCCGCTAATAATCAATCAATCACTTCTCCACTCCGAGTCGAAACTGCAACTTCTCCAAGGTGGCGCCATTCCTTCCATTTAGATCCAGCAGCACAGCCAGTTTACGGTTCAGCTCCAGCACCCCATCAGCCAGCTTGCTGTCTCGAACCTTGCATTCCCTGTCCCGTTCGAGACTCACAGCCAGCTGGTCGCAGTACTGCTCCGAGACTGCATCCAGTTTGCGATCCAGATCTCCTAATCTTTTAGTCTAGGTGTTGCCAGTAGAAGCCAATCCAATCCATAACTTTAGAATTTGTCGATACATCAGGTAACCACCAACTCCGATCAGCAGGAACCCAACGATCTGAAATCCAAAAATGTACACATCCTCCACGTCCTCGATTCTCAGAACAGACAGGCATACCATCTTCCACTCGCCCCAGGAATCCATGGTAAACCCGGCCGGCTGTGTCAATTCCGGGCAAGGCCGTTCCCCAATTTTCAGCCTTAAGTTTGAAAAAACTTTGTCCAGTGCACTGAGTGACCAGGAAACCAGATCCGTTTTTATAAATTTCCAGTTCATAGCAGTCAGTAAAGGGAAGCACAGAGACACGCAGACAAGAGACAGAAACAGGAACGGCAGGGGGGGTTGAAGAAGAAGATAAGGGAGCAGCTGCGAAATGTGACACACCGCTTTTGAAAAGCATTTCTTAACTTGGCGCAAAAATGACTGCAGTGATTGTTGCGAGGAGAAGACACAGACAGACGTGTGGATCATTCCAGCACACTGTGGCAGTTAGTGCTAGGATCTCTGGGTAGATTGTCTAGTGTGTGTCACAGGTTTTGAAGAGCAGATGCATTAATTTTCCAAACACTTGTGATGCAAACGTTGTGCCGAATTATCCAGGCTCATAACACAATTCTTTCATTCTGATGAACAGTGTTATATTTACAAGGTTGAGAGATGGCGAATATGGAGATGGTTGGCTCTTGGGTTAGTGTGACATTATTCGTGCCCTGCAAATATCATTCCACACTTTTATGAATCTGATAGCAGCTCATGATCTATTCCTAAGGTGATGGTGCACACCCCCATCACGCCTCCCTCCTAACACCTGTGCTTAACCTGACTACCGAAGGGGAACATCGATATACCCTAATGTGGCCCACATACGCACTACAAACATTGCGGAGTGCACCGCACCGTGAAAAGCGGGTGTCAGTGTTTGGACAGCACTGGAGAGAAACTTTACACACCAGTTCGCTCTGATCACTGCTGTTTGATGTGTGTTGCACAACATTCTACACCATCAGAGTGGAGCCTGAAAATCTCATTGTTGCAGCTCAACAATATATGTTTTTTGCCTCTTCCACTCATATTTCAAGCTCCAATGGCTCAAATTTCATTTTCAATTTGCGCCTTTCTTGCACCCGCAAGAGAATAGCACCATCAAACTCCTCATTTCAATATTGCTTTTTGCGCTGGTTAACAATTGTGCAATCAACCTTAGTAGATCACCCGCAAATCAGGAACATGCCCTTGTTGCAAATTCTTTCCCACGCTCGCAATTTTGTGCTCTTTACTTGGAATATTAATAAATCAGGCCCTTGGAGATACTTTGTGTTGTTTAAGTGTTCTCTTTATTTTTTTTTAAAGGGTATAGAGCTCCCAGAAGAGGTACAACAACAACTGCCTGTTGAGCCAAACAAATTTGCATCAGCCCTGAAATGATCTGGGGTGTATTTCAGAAAGCGGATTTAGTGAGAAAACATGAGTTAGCTAAGCCTGAGATGAGGGATACTCTGGTTTTTCAGTTTCACAAAGCGAGTTCAGCGTAACTCTGAGTCGGTTACCTGGGCAATGTAGTCCGTGAACCTAACCTGTAACTTAACTGTAACTTTTTTTTTTTTTACAGGCGCCGCTCCTAGCAGGCAGCCAGTTTCAGAAGTTCTCTGATGGACAGAGCCTCCCACCCCATGCATGCAAATGTTACTGAACTGCAGAGCTCCTTCAGTGACAGACTGCTGCACCTCAGATGCATGAAGGAGCATTTCCGCAGGTCCTTCCTTCCTGAGATGAATGTTTACAAATGTAAAGGTTTACATCAGACCTAATCCATCACCAATACTGCTGTAACTTGCACATTTATTTACAACAGACTGTACATAATAACTTATTGGAAGCTTCATGTTTACTTTATTTCATGCACAGTTCAATGCAAAATCTGTATTTTTTCTATTTCAATTATATCCATATTCAGTCTAAGAATTGCACAATCCTGTTTTTGTAATTTTTGTTACTGTTTTATAACTATGGTAACATGTTGAAGATAATCTTTTTTTTCTTATTTTTTTGTCTTTTGTTGTAAGATTGTGTGCTCCGTTATGTTATGTTCTGTGTTCGGTTTGTATACCTGTTTGTTTGCTTATACTGTATATGTGATGCTGCTGTTACGCCCAAATTCCCACCTGGTGAGACAATAAAGGATTATTCTATTCTATTCTATTCTATTCTATTCTATTCTATTCTATTCTATTCTATTAATCTGTGTCGTTATCGTCACATCCATGCGCACGCACGTATCTGGCACACCTGTTTACTTACAGTGTCATGGTGGATCCGCTCTACGAGTATATAACTCGGTCTGTTTGAGAGTTTTATTCTCTTAATATATTGTAATTGTGTTATTACATCATTTCTTATGATCTGTTATTCATACCGAACACTGCTACCCATGTTTACAGTCCAAATGACCACCAACGGATAATTGCACACAAAGCTTTTATGCACAAAACTGTCAAGGTCGTGCATATAACTGTCGACCACTGTATTTGCAAAATACAAGGAATTGGGTTTTTTTTTTTGTTTTTGTTTTTTAAATGCAGTCTGTTACTTTCTCAATTGAGTATTTCAGTTTCTAACTAAATTACTTTTTGGAACAAGTGAGTAACTAATAACTTTTTTAAAGTAACATTCCTAACACTGATGAACACACTCTGAGTGGATGTTTTATCACCCTGATGAGTATCTGCATGAGCCTTTCCACGACCATCAATAATTTATTTAAGCAATTTTCTCAGTTCACACATCTCTCATATTGTGGTGGACCACCAGGGGGTTTCGACTCACACCCAGACAATGTTTATAGTCAAAATTGTGTACGTTGGTTTTGGCGCGAATCTGTTAAGTGTTCTGACTTACGATTGCTCTGTTGTCTAGTTGGAGTTGAGTAAACATTCTAATCACATCTAGCTCTCTGTGTCGTCCTTTTCACTCGTCCACATTGGTGATCCCGCTGTCGAACATGTCCGAAGGTGAAGCCAGCTCCTCCCAGGGGATCCCTACCCCTATGGAACTTCCACCTGCATCCCCGGCTTCTTTTTCCGTAGCTGTAAAAATCCCAGACTTTTGGCTTCACAATCCACCTTGGTGGTTTTTCCACATTGAGGCTCAGCTTGCTCTTTGTGGTATTTCCTCGGACGACACAAAATACCACTATGTGGTTGTGGCGCTGGATCCTCTCTCCACTTGCAATGTTTCCTTGCGGCTACCTGGCCGCCCTCCCGACTTTGGTGCGTTTTTCAAGCCGTGCTCCAGACTTTTGGTTCATCGGCATCTCGCGGCTCCCAGGCCGTTTTCCAGACTCTCTGCAACATGGCTCGTGGCTCCCAAACTGTATCTAGAGACTCTTGGCTTTGGTCCCAGGTACATCCGCAAGCCTCCCCTGGCTGTGGGTTCCAGGCAGTGGACTTATGGGTAGCCTGGTTTGGTGTTTAATTTTTTTTCTGGTTATGTCCTAGTTTTATCCCCTCCTTCCTGGCCTCCCACCTGCAACCCATCTTTTGGTTTTGCACCTATCTTTTAGTCTTGCTGTTTTTGGGATCTCGGGTGTCGTCCCTTGCAGGGGGGGGTCCTGTCATAGCTCCTCGTGGTTCCATGTCTAGTCTTGTGTCGTGTCTTATCCCCTGTCTTTAGGTTCAGCTTTTATTTTGTCATGCACTTGTTTCCTGTTTTGCTTTTATTTTGGTATGATCTGTACTTACTGTTTTCCCTGCATTGTCTTAGGTCTCTTGATGTCACGTCGTGCCACTTCCTGTTTAGCTCCTGTGTGGTTTTCTCCCAGTGTTCTCTTTGATTGTCGTCCCAGGTGTTTTGTGTTTGTAATCCGTTCAGTTTTGTACTTATCTTTATTTATTAAAACTCTTATTATTTTACCATCCGTTGTCATTCTCTGCCTCCTGCACTTGGGTCCTACCTGCAATACCGAACAAGTCTTGACAAAACTGAAGATTTCAGTTAAACTAATTCACTGTGACATCTTTCTAATATAGCTAGTCTGGAGGCTGTGGACAAATGCAATATAGACTTTGCAGATATTATAATAATAACACAGGATGTTATTCCATAAAGAACCTCTTAAAAAGTGGCTGCATCAGGACAAATTTGGAAAAAGTATTTTATTCTGAAGGCAATCAAAAGGCTGTTACCCTCCAAATGGGGTTTTCCTTAATATTTTTCACACCCTTGCAGATCAACTCAATCTACGTATATGTCCACAGCAAATTACCATGACAATCCTACAACATACAAATCAGGTCTCACCCTGGTATAACTCTGTTAGAACAAGTCAGGATGGAGCCTAGGAGATTGTGTCATGCTATCTTGTTGCATCCGCCACACTGATGCACACATGCCTTGCTATAAAATTCTTTGTTCAAGTTCATAACCACATCCATCTGTCATCATGAAATGGGGAGCCCACTTAATACATGACTGAATACTTTGCAAAAACCCTACAAAGATCAACCCTGTTCCATCTCATGGGACCATTTTGGTGAAAAGGTGTGTTCATTCTTGTGTTTATATTTAGGGCCACAACTCCTTGTTCTTATTCGCAAAATTGCCTGCTTTCTCAGATGTAATGGGCACATCAAATCAAATCAAATCAAAAATACTTTATTAATCCCTGAAGGGAAATTAAGTGTTGTTGTAGCTCAGTTGTTCTTCAGGGAGCCATTGTAGAGGGTTCTAGCTGTGGACAGGAAGGATCTCCTGTAGCGGTCTGTGCTTCAGTGGATTATGAAGAATTTTCTGACTGAAAACACGGTGAGGAGACTAAGTGTGCTTAATGTCACAATATAACTGTTAGCAATAGTTCAACTGCAATCTTTATCTTCAAAAGGAATTGGTTCAATTATGTATCAAGATCCAATTTATGTTGAATTACTGGGGACTTTTGCTCACTACTACTATGCAGGTGGGAATTTCAAGTTATCTGAACAGGGAGGTGTTGGTGTCATCATTGTCTCGGGTTTTCCAGGCGACAGTATTGAAATCAGACAAAGGCTGTTCTATAGCAGCCATGGCAGAATCTGTCAAAACAAGACTTGTAAATAATCTTGCCCACTGTTCCCCATAATCTAATAAAGAAGCTCATTCAGTCCAACCATCTTCATTAACTAATTATCACAAGCACAAACAGGTGTGAATAATTTAGTTGACTATCTCACAGGATAAAGCACTTTGAAAATGATGTCTGAATTCAATAACAAACTTCTTGTTATGAATAATTTGTGTGCTTGTTACTGAATACCGAGCTAGACTGTGGCAACTGGGTTGCTGACATCAATGTGCATGTGTGTGTGTGTGTCTAGTAGAATAGATAAAGGTACATTTCTTCTGCACTAATCAATGCAAAATGTTTAGCAAATCTCCAATTTGAGTGGACTGAGACATTCACCATCTTTAATTCGAAGCTCTGGTGCTTCTGTCATCCAGCATGACTAACAGGATTTGACATGGTGAGAAGAGAACAGTCTGACTTCTCAAAGCACATTTCTTCTGTCTGAATCCTCTCTGTACTCATAGACATGCACAAGAGCCTTCAAACAATCTTTATCCATCAACACACTTGCACACACACAAGTAGAAAACCAGTGTACACTGCCTTACACCTACCTACACATAGGCCACAACATGTATTCATGTGTTTGTCTTTAATGATCACCAAAGGGGTCAAATTAAAAAAAAAAACATGTTCATGTATGCATGTTCATGTTTACCCAGTCCAAGCTCATAAAAAGACAGGAAGTAATAAAAAAACAGAATTAAAGAAATAAATAAGTAATTCAATAAGAAAGAAAGAAAGAAAGAAAGAAAGAAAGAAAGAAAGAAAGAAAGAAAGAAAGAAAGAAAGAAAGAAAGAAAGAAAGAAAGAAAGAAACACTATTTCTTAAACACTTTGAGCCACCTGTAACTTTCTCCCTTCTTGACTGCGCTTCACTGGGGAGGCGACAGCTTGTCTTAATTTAAACTAATCGGATGATTCCTTCACTCTTTATAATCCATGACTCACACAGGCTGCTGTAGGACCACTTCACAAGCAGACAGATTAGATGCACTGTGTGACTAGTTGAAAACAAAAATCCTCATGAAATCAGTCTTCATGCCGATGATGTGCTTTTATTTCTCAAGCAATCACAAACTTCCTTAATGAAGTAATTACATGTATAAATTATTTTTCAAATGTGTCAAATTATTCAATTAATTAGTTAAATCTACAACTATGCCAGTTAATTGTTTATTTCATAATTCTCCTAGAATACAACTGCAAACAGGTAATATTAAATATCTGGGTATTAATGTTTCCCCCAGAATTCCAGAATTAATAAAGCTAAACCACACACAACTTCTTAAAAAGTTAATTATGATTTTACTAGATGAAGCACCTTACCTTTATCACTCATGGGAAGGGTTGCTTCAATAAAAATTATGATTTTACCTAGAATCAACTACCTATTTACAATGATCCCAACTAGGCCACCATCGGAATTGTTTAAATCACTGGCCTCATATACTTAATACTTATACATACTTACTTATACATATAAGTTTCTATGGAAAGGAAAACCACCTCGCATTAGTTTAAAAATAATACCAAAGATAGAGGAAGATTAAATCTACCTAACTTCAATCATTACTATTTCGCAAACAGGTTACAGTACATCTCAACGTGGCTTAATAAAAGTTTCCTCGACCAGCCCTGGTTAAATGTAGAACAGGCTTTATGCAATAATATAGACATCTCAGACCTGCCCTTCATTAATTTAAACATTAAACATCACGAGTGCTTCAAAAGCATTATCAGCTCTTCTCTGGCAGCTTGGTGGGAGTTTTTGAAAATGACTGGGTCTTCACTTATCCCATGTAAACGCACACCCATCTGGAGCAATCCTGACATTTTACAGAACAGAAAAATTATCAACTTCTCAGATTGGAGTATTAAAGGAATTAATTACTTAGAACATATTTGCGAAGGAACAAACTTCAACACTTCGAGAGGCTAGTTTTACAATATGGAACAAACAGAAATAAATTCTTAGAGTACCAACAAATTAAATCAATAACAACAAATAAATTCAAAACAAGTAGAATTACAAAAACCTACATATGGAATAAAATTTCAGTCAAAAAGCGTAAGCGTGATTTTCTGCAGCGCGCTCTGGAGCTCAAGCTCCCCTTGCAACTGTCGAGATGAGAGGGAGAACCGTCACTCCAGGGTGGATGACAGGACCCTGTGCACGTCCCTCTCCCCAGCCAGAGTGCCTCCAAACAGGCTAAAACCGCTCTAAAATGAACTGGTCTGCTCTGGAGCTCCAGGGACCGCCCTGGCGGGATTTTTTACCCCGTTTGGGCGGCTATCTCCTGGGCATGGAGGCTGGATGTTCTCCCCTCCTGCTCTGGAGCTCAAACTCCCCTTGCAACTGTTGAAATGAGAGGGAGAACTGTCACTCCAGGGTGGATGACAGGACCGTGTGCACGTCCCTCTCCCCAGCCAGAGTGCCTCCAAACAGGCTAAAACCGCTCTAAAATGATCAATGAAAGCCGGTAATACAGCCCCAAAGCTAACCCTAAGCCCCAATATTGTTTTCAAAATCCCCGCCAGGGCGGTCCCTGGAGCTCCAGAGCGAGAGGGGAGAACATCCGGCCTCCATGCCCAGGAGAAAACAGCCCAAACAGGGTAAAAATCCCGCTAGGGCGGTCCCTTGAGCTCCAGAGCAGACCAGTTCATTTTAGAGCGGTTTTAGCCTGTTTGGAGGCACTCTGGCTGGGGAGAGGGACGTGCACAGGGTCCTATCATCCACCCTGGAGTGATGGTTCTCCGTCTCATCTCAACAGTTGCAAAGGGAGCTTGAGCTCCGGATTTTACAATAATGTTTTGTTGCTGATTTTTATTGTACAGAAATTTCGATAAAAAAAATGTGCTGCGGCAGCTGGTTCTATGTCTGGTTCTACTACCACCACTAGCAGGAAGCTGCCGCTGGTTCTTTCGGTGGGCGGTGACTGATATAAAATGACCAATCACATTAGGATCACACCGGGCCTTAGTCTCCTCCTCCAAACAGTCATGATTATTTTCCTTTCGCGCGCGCAGCCTCTCCTGGTTTGCCTTCATGTCGTATGAGAGCTTCATGTACAGGCGCCTGTTTGGAGATCCACACGTGCGGTTCCTGAATACCCGTGTAATAAATCATACGCGGGCGTGTGGGGTGAATTCACGTGCGTGCTGTGGATTGCACGCGCGCGCACGGTTTCTGCAGCACGCACGCGTGCGTGCTGCAGAAAATCACGCTTAGGCTTTTTGACTGAAATTTAATTCCATACCTACAATAGGAGAACAGTTTTGTTGTTTAAAATCACACAAATTATTGTCTAAAATATATGGCATACTCTTACAAAACGTGATATAGTACTTATTGAATCATTGAAGTTATTACAGTATGAAAATGAACCTACAGTAAAATTTAAGCCAATTTCCCCAAAATAAGAGCTGTAGTAAGATGAAGAGGAGATAGTTCACATGTGCTGTGGGTTTGGTGGTATTACAACACGTTGTAATGATGTGTAACCATGGCAACAAGAGACTTGTTTACAAGAAAGAGCAACTAACTGACATTTCTAATGCTGAAATAATCCTCAAATTGAAACTCTGGATCCCTGATGAGCTCAAAAGAAGAAGATGTGAATGCAGAGCAGGAGCAGAGTGAAGAGAGAGAAAGAGGAAGTTTAAACTTTCACTTCCATCAGTCATATTAACAAATGTCAGATCTCTTGCTAACAAAATGGATGAACTTGAAACTCTGTTAAAGACCCAGCCGGAGTATCAAGAATGCAGCATCATGTGTTTTACTGACACATGGCTAAAGGAACATATCCCGGACTCCAGCGTGACTCTGCCAGGCTTTCAAACAATATGGGCAGACAGAGATTTGAAGAGGAGCGGCAATAGAAGAGGAGTTTGTCAGTTGATCACATCTGCAATCACCTGTTGGGGAAGCAGCATCAAAGCAAGTGACATGGAGAGGCTGAACAGATGGATAAGGAGGACTGATTCTGTCCAGGACACTGAACTAAAGTGTCTTGAGTTGACTGTCCAAAGGAGAATGAAGAACATGATGGAAAACCCTCATCATCCTCTTCAGAACACAGTAACTCAACAACAGAGTGTCTTCAGTCAGAAGATTCTTCAGATCTGCTGTAGCACAGACCGCTACAGGAGATAATTTCTATCCACAGCTAGAGCCTTCTACAATGGCTCCCTGAAGAAGAACTGCGCTACAACAACACTTAATTTCCCTTAGGGGATTAATAAAGTATTTTTGATTTGGTTTAATATAGTACTTATTGAACATTACACGTATTATTACAGTATGAAAATTAACCTACAGTAAAATTTAAGCCAATTTCCCCAAAATAAGAGCTGTAGGAAGTCTAAAATGAGATGGTTCACATGCTGTGAGTTTGGTGTCACTACAACATGTGATATAGTACTTATTGAACATTATATGTGTTATTACAGTATGAAAATGAACCTACAGTGAAATTTAAGCCAATTTCCACAAAATAAGAGCTGTAGTAAGATCAAGAGGAGATGGTTCAGATGTGTTATGAGTTTGGTGTAATATAGTACTTATTTAACATTATGTGTTTTTATAGTATGAAAATTAGCCTACAATAAAATTTAATCAAATTTTCCCTTAAATAAGAATTGTAGTAAGATCAAGAGACATGGTTTAGCACTGTGTCTTGTGAAACACTACCCCATGTGATGTTATAGTTTAGGTCCATTTTAGTAATAAAACATCACAAGATTGAAAGCCCTTTATCCAAAACAACATAGTAGCTGATGGAACAAACTAATGTTCACTGGCTTTTTTTGCAACCATACACCTTAAAAAGAGATTTTTCTAAGGATTTATTTTTTTAAGGATGTTTAAAAAATGTTTAGCATCAGATTCTTATCCAAGAAATGTAGTATGAAAAACATGAACAATTTTATTGACACATCTGCCCTAGGTGAAGCAATTGAATATTTCTCTGTCATTTTTTTTCGGCGTTGCAATTTGTAGACGGTCCCTGCGCCTTCGCACACCGGCAGGCTCTGCATAGAGACCATTGCAATTCTCCCAGCTCGGAGGACGGCTCGTTTTGAAAAAAATACGGTTGTAGCTCGTAGCCTAGCTTTCTGTTATCACACTGAAATGATGGTTTCGTAAAAGTGATGCTCCGTTCAGAAGTTATTGACCTGGAAATGCCGAATCTGTGAATATTTTTCTAACTTTACCGAAGTTAGAAAAAAACTGTGCCCCCCCCAAAAAAAACTGCTGCCACATTGATTACAGCTGACAGAAGAATGCTAAGGTAAAAATAAATAATATTACTGGTTTAAACTCCTCGTTGATTAACTTACTCATGATTTCTGCAGCTTTGATTCATTGGTGTTTGTGTTATTTAAAAGTTTAATCAGCTCTCTGGAGTAAAAATGGGAATAAAGTGTGATGTAAAAGTTAGTATGAATAAAATGCGAAGAAGAATGAAGATAAAATAATTGATAATCTTTTTATTTTTTCGTGTAGACTCTAAAATGTCTGGTTTTTGATTTAAAGGTTTTCCAAATCAATATCAGAAAGAAGTGGGAAGATTCCTGAAGAAGAGAAGGTTTCACAGCTCCAGAGTCTTCGTTCTCTGCAGTGAACATTTCAAACCAGAAGATTTTAATTCAACTGGTCACATCATCAGAGTGAGAGATGCAGTTATTCCATCCATCTTCATCTTTCTGGTTAATCTTCGAGGAGTAGCTGTATCATCATAAGACCCTGTTTTCATGTCATGTATTACCCTCTCTCTACTCTACTCTATTTATTATATATTTATCTATGTATTTATTATTTATTTAAATAGTATCATATCTTGTGCTCCCCTGCAGATGTTTCACATCAACCGCAGAGTGCCCCAGAACTTAAATGGGAACAGATGTTGTAAACAATAAACTGTATCTTTAAAAATTTTCATCTTTAATTTAGCCAGAAAAAGTAAAAGATTAAAGCTGCTATACTAATTTTGCATAACAAATTAGCTTAACATGTTTTTTTTTCAATGCCCGAACTTGATTGTTGTTTTATCATATGTTTTTTTTAGCGCGGCTATATTTGCTTTTTACATGTTAGCATGATTAGCACTGCATGCTAATGCTACATTAGCACATTTCTGGACATAATATATTGTTTAACGTAATAAACTGTTGTTGACATAAAACTTTATGGCCTGGCAGTTGTGCTAAAAACGAGAAATCCGCTGTGTTTTATTCTCTCACTGTCGGGCAGTTTAATGACAGAAGTATGACGACAACTCTTGTAAAGTTGTGGCAGGCAGAATGAGAATATATGCACAGCTCCGACGCTTATTTGCACAAACATTTGGAGGTATCATACATGCATCTCACTAAATCTCGCTGTTTCTCACTAGTTACATGACTGTAAACCTCCGCTGATGTTCTCACACACACTCTCACTGTTTGATGTGTGGAACTAGACTGCTTTAGTCTGGCTGAAGCTGTCAGACGGTCGCCAAAAATAATCACTGACTTTTTCAGTGTGAAATAGTGTCACATGTAACATTTGTTATAGTTTTTATTGCCCGATCATGAGTTATTAATATCTGATATAGAAAACCGTTCTGTTTTGTTACTAACTGTAACTTAAAGCTATAGTGCGTAACTTCTGTCGCCCCCTAGCGGAATTTTTGCGTTATTACAACAATGAAGCTGGCGCTTCCATATGACGTACGCCCAACTGCCCCCAACCGCTTTCTCTCTGCCGTTGTGATTCCAACCGGTATCTGTCTGCCACTGTGATTCGCGATTTCACAACATTTTTATTCTGTTTGAATAAGGACAGCTGTTCAAAAAAGATGGACTCTTCGGAAGAGGTAATTATAGTATTTTTTATTTATTTTCCGCAGAAACTAAAATAGCTTATTACAAACGGGAGACAAGGTGCCTGCTAATTTGTAGCTGACAGGTTAGTGAATGATCACCAGGGCGGCATACACGCACGTGAATTCTCTCTTTTTTAGAATGCGAAACATAGCCACAACTGTCTCTTACCTTTGGATAATCTAATGAGAACTATATTTCCTGAGTAAAAACATGAGACTGAAAGTGACTTCAGACTTTATTTGTGGAAAACTGTGTCCAACGAGTAATATTTTTAAGCAGTAGTGATTTGATTGTTATTACTGCACTGATACTGTATCCATATTTTTTGTTGCTGTTATATTAGGCATTGTATTATACTGTATGAAATGTAAAATTGTACCACTATAGCAAGTGTCCAGCTTGGGATATCGAAATAAAAAAATCATGAAATCACACAAAGTTATCCACTGATGATAGTACTTGTACATGGAGTGTAAGAATAGGCTTACAACATATTTGAATTCATATAAAAAATGTGTGTAAAGTATTGTAGGGTTATTTTTGTACTTTTTTAGATATGTTATTTGTTTATAACAAACCAGACATGCTCTGACACATATTTCATAAATTAGGAGCTTCCCAGCTTCGATGTCCCCTCCAGTCCAGCCAGGTCTGACTATCAGCCACGCAGTAGAGGACGTGGAAGAGCCAGAGGTCGAGGAGGAAGCCAGCCTTCCAGAAGCCGAGGAAGAGGAAGAGGAAGGGGCAGAGGTGCAGACCAGCTGCAACAGGAGGACAGGGACAGAGTTGACCAGCTCCGTCAACGTAACCTGGATGAAATGAGGGTTTGTTCCTTCTTTTTTAACACATTCTTTTCTTTACATAAACACTTATACTGTGCCATCTTTATTTCCTGATTTACATTTCCCCATTGTGAGCCAACCTTATTGTATCTTATCCCCTACAGGCTGCATTAACTGACATGTCTGATGAGGTCAGAGATGACCTCATTGAGAGGCTAGCCACACGCTACCCAGGTGTCTTGTTTGACATCCTCTCCTCCAGAAATCCACCTGAGTCTCCTGCTGCTAGAACCAGTGCACAACCATGGTGGTGCACATGTCAGAAATGTCAGGAAATGCCAACAGAAGTGGAGAAGAAGTGCTGCCAGCAACGCCCAGAGCACTGCATTAGTAGGACTGCACATCTGGAACTCTTCTGCTTGGAACCTGGCATTCTGCGACTGGCAAGGGGGCTCAGGCATGAATATCTTGGACTGGATGACCTGCAAGACCCTGGGCAGGACAACAGAGAATTCAGGCATGCAGCTTACAGACAATTTGTTTTGTGGCAGCATGGAAGACTACGGGCTGGTCAACGCATTGTCATCCCAAGCTGCTGTGTGTGGCGTATACGGGACAATTTTCCAGACCCCACTGGCAGCTACACAGGCTTCATCCCTGGGCTATTGTGAAACAGCCAATTTTGTTTTATTATTGTCTGCACCTTCTGTATATATATAATTTTAGCCTTACTTTGTTTACTTCTTGTTAGCTGTTTATAGCTGTATTCACAATTACTTTGTTTACATCTGTCTCACTTTACAATTTGACAAGTGCAATATCTGAAAATATATAAATTAATGTCAACACAAAGTATGTTGTCTAGTGTTTATTAGCTTTTTATTTTACAATCTGTCAAATATTTACATGAAGCTTATAGCTGGATGTGAAGTGATGGAGTGGTCTGCAGAAATTGAACCGTAATCCTTTCATCAGAGGAGAATCTAGAAAAGACATGGCAGCAATTAGCAGCAGTTATGGATATAATTGACACATTCTGAAACACAGTAATGCTGTTTTTTTTTTTTAAATGTACCTCTCCTCTGGAGACCTGGCTCTGAAGCAGCTCCTCTGTTGTTGGTGGCTCCACAGGTGGGAGGAGGCCAAATCTTCTAGGATCTTCCTCCCTGCTGGTCCTCCTTCTTGGCACTCCCTTCCCTGACATCAAACGTCTGTGTGTGATTGCCCTTTGTAGGTCAGGGATGTAGTTGTAGGATTTGTGGCTCTTGACTGTGTAAAGGCTGTATCTTCTTGACTTCTTATTGTAAATTTTCTGGTATCTGGGGGGAAAACAGGCGCAAACCAAAACCTCACATATCAATATAAACTCACCGGCCACTTTATTAGGTACACCTGTCCAACTGCTCGTTAACACTTAATTTCTAATCAGCCAATCACATGGCACCAACTCAGTGCATTTAGGCATGTACACATGGTCAAGACAATCTCCTGCAGTTCAAACCGAGCATCAGTATGGGGAAGAAAGGTGATTTGAGTGACTTTGAACGTGGCATGGTTGTTGGTGCCAGAATGGCTGGTCTGAGTATTTCAGAAACTGCTGATCTACTGGGATTTTCACGCACAACCATCTCTAGGGTTTACAGAGAATGGTCCGAAAAAGAAAAAATATCCAGTGAGCGGCGGTTCTGTGGGCGAAAATGCCTTGTTGATGCCAGAGGTCAGAGGAGAATGGCCAGACTGGTTCGAGCTGATAGAAAGGCAACAGTGACTCAAATAACCACTCGTTACAACCAAGGTAGGCAGAAGAGCATCTCTGAACGCACAGTACGTCGAACTTTGAGGCAGATGGGCTACAGCAGCAGAAGACCATGCCGGGTGCCACTCCTTTCAGCTAAGAACAGGAAACTGAGGCTACAATTTGCACAAGCTCATCGAAATTGGACAATAGAAGATTGGAAAAACGTTGCCTGGTCTGATGAGTCTCGATTTCTGCTGCAACATTCGGATGGTAGAGTCAGAATTTGGCGTCAACAACATGAAAGCATGGATCCATCCTGCCTTGTATCAACGGTTCAGGCTGGTGGTGGTGGTGTAATGGTGTGGAGAATATTTTCTTGGCACTCTTTGGGCCCCTTGGTACCAATTGAGCATCGTTACAACGCCACAGCCTACCTGAGTATTGTTGCTGACCATGTCCATCCCTTTAGGACCACAATGTACCCAACTTCTGATGGCTACTTTCAGCAGGATAATGCGCCATGTCATAAAGCTGGGGCGGCTGTGGCTCAGTGGTTAGAGCGGTCGTCCTCCAATTTGAAGGTTGGTGGATCGATCCCGGCTTCCACCGCCACATGTCGAAGTGTCCTTGGGCAAGACACTGAACCCCATGTTGCCCCCCGATCTGCGTATCGGGTTGTGTGAGTGTTAGCCCCTACCCTCTCCCCCCGGTTTACATATCGGGTTGTGTGAATGGGTGAATGTAAAACTTGTAGTGTGAAAGCGCTTTGAGTGGTCTGAATGACTAGAAAAGCGCTATACAAATACAGGACATTTACCATTTACCATCATCTTGGACTGGTTTCTTGAACATGACAATGAGTTCACTGTACTCAAATGGCCTCCACAGTCACCAGAATCTTTGGGATGTGGTGGAACGGGAGATTCGCATCATGGATGTGCAGCCGACAAATCTGCGCCAACTGTGTGATGCCATCATGTCAATATGGACCAAACTCTCTGAAGGCAAAAGGGGGTCCAACCCGTTGCTAGCATGGTGTACCTAATAAAGTGTATATTGTATTATAATAAAAGTAGTATTTGCATAGAAAAAACAGAATCATATGGTATGACATACACTCTGTTGCCTTCTTTGGTCAACATTGGCAGTCTGCTGTTGTGGTGCTTGTAGTCTAATGCAGCAAGCAAAGTTCTGGCTTCATACACAGGTGGAGAGAAGGCAAAGCGTTTGCCTGCATACATTAGAATATGACTGTGGAAGGTCTCAAGGTCAGATGTCGTCCTGTGAAAAACAGACCCAAAAAAAAGGCATTATATCATGATGTTGCAGCCGTATTTTTCTAAAATTCACCTGTTCCAAGTGTGCACATACACAGTACTTTCTGGACAAGTAGTTGTAATTTAGTGTCCACACGCAGCAGATTGATGCATGACATGCAACCGATACTCAGCAAGTGATAACCTACAACATAACCAGGGGTGCACATAATATTTTTGGCCTGGTTCTCAGAAGAGAACCTAGGATTGTTGCTTGGTCCTCACATTTTTAAATGTGTCTCGCTGTGTCTCTTCCGAGCTCCTCTGCTTTGTTTTTGGTTTCATCAAGCTTCAAATTCAGTCTGTTTACTTTACCAGGCTCTATATTTGTTTCAATAAAAATCATTTCATTGTTGAAAAAATCAAGAGAAACCAGTAAAATATAAAAATACTGGTAAAAAAAGAAAAAAACCTTCAGAGTTCAGGTTGGATTGTTTACAGGTTTGATTGTTCACTTTAATCTACATTTAACATTTTGGTGTTGAAATGTATTAGTCAGCTGTTGGGGCCACGATGATCTATTTGTCTTATTCAGTGAATTTTTTCAGTTTTGACGCGATGCAGAATCCTGCAGTCAGCTGCACTGATCTGACTGACTGAAAAACCGTCACACTGGCAAACTGACAGACACAACTGACACAAACTGACACAAATAGAGACGCAGCATCAGCTGATCAGCTGGAACTTCGGCGCTCTGGTTTTCATCTGGTGCGCATTTTATATTTTGACAGTGTGTGCGGACCTGCGGACCACTTATGTGCACCCCTGAACATAACATGTTATCTATAGCTCAGCTACACACCGTCTCCACAGAGTAACACTCGTGACACACCATATTCTGCTTGCCACGGTACACACTCACTTCACGCCGTGTACTGCTCCATATACCGTCTTTATAAATAAAATAATAAAGTACTATGTCCAGTTCATGTAAAGGCAACATATAACTCATAATATAATTATAAACCAAGTCACTTACTGATCCAACAGCAGCAAGGCAACATCTGTGTCTGCCCTCAGCCAGATCTCTCCACCGAGGAAAAGCCACGCCGATACAAATTCGCGTTTGCCTTCTCCTTCGGTCACTTTCCTTCTTAGCCAATAGTCCCTCTGCCGAACGTCCAGGATTTTTTGTTTTTTTCGTGGTAGGATCCACTTCCCGATAAGTGTGTCTTGGCCGTTTCTTTGGATTCTCCGCCATGTCGCTTTCCCGTTCTGCCTGCACTCTGCCTACTGCTACGAGACACTGCGTTCTTCTTCTTCTTATTTTTCTTGTTGTGACGTAAAAGACGTAATTTCCTGTGCGACAGCGCGGGAATGTCGCGGTCGACACGCAAAGTAAAAATGATGTATATTGAAAAATACCGCGAGATGTTTGATGAGCCGATCGGCTTAATCTGCATTGTGTCATCTCCTCTAATAGTGGCTTGGCTGAAACGGACATCCACGGACATGTAAAAGTTACGCACTATAGCTTTAATCTGTGCCGTTACCGTTGTGTCCATGCGCTCGCGTTTCTGGCGCATCTGTTTACTTAGTGTCATAGTGGATCCTCTCTAAGAGTATATAACTCCCTCCATTTGAGAGTTTTATTCTCCTAATATATTGTAATTGCGTTATTACATCATTTCTGATTATCTGTTATCAATACTGAACACTGCTACTCGTGTTTACAGTCCAAATGACCACCGACGGATAAATGCACACAACCTTTATATGCACAAAAACTGCTGGGTACCGAGGTCGTGTATATAACTGTCGTCCACTGTATATTATAAAAATATTAATTTTACTAAAGGGACAAGACAGACTACTCCTCCCAAAATGTACCAAAAAAAGTAATACCGTGATATTATACCGTCACCATTCAAAAGATGAAAAATACTGTGATATTAATTTTATGTCATGTCGCCAACCCCTAATGGAGGCAGCGTCTTGATGATTTTTTTTCTTGACAGGACAAGGAGCAGATGACTACAGGAATATATTCTCCTAAGTGGTTTCACCAGTGCTTGATTGACAGAGTTAGTATTTTAACTTTAAACATCTAATCCACCTTTCTGAGTTAAGGTAAATACGTTTGTTTGTTTTTTAATAACACCAGTCATGACATTGCAGGCAGCCATGATGCAACCATCAGACTGTTGGACCTGATCGCTGGAAAAACCAGAGTGACCACAAGAAGTCTGTCCGAACGTTGGTCCTGCACCCCAGACAGTGAGTGGGATTTAGATCAGACAGTCTAATGAATTATCAGCATCAGCTTAAGGTACTTCGACTGTTACTCAGTTTTTAACATTTTGCTCTTTTTATTTTTTTTCATGGTACACGTTTGCATCAGGATCAGCTGATAACATCAAGCAGTAGATGTTCCCAGATGGCAGCTTTATTCAGAATCTGTCAGGCCACAACGCCATCATTAATACTCTGGCTGAGAAAAAGATTCTGAAGATTTTTTTTTTGTCACAGTTTCATTGTTTTCAGTTTGTGCTTTCAGCTCATGGAGCAGATTTTATTTGTCAGAGCTGTTTCATAAGACAGAAATCCTCAAATAACATCAGTTCAGTCTGAATAGCTTGCAGTTCTCATTTTATGCTGCGAGCTGCCATTTTGAACTTTGAGGAACTTCTGTGAGGTTTTTTTCTTGATGATGGCTGCTCATCTGTGTGGTCCACCAACAGAAGTAAAGGTTTTATTGTATCTGGGATCTAAACCTGCAGCAGGAGAGAAAATGTTCTTGTATTGCTTGATTCTAATATCTAGTTGCTGGAGATGAAACATCAGACACTTTGTTCTGGCTTGAAACGTGAATTTTATTCTGCTCCATTTTAATAAAGACCGCATTCTTTTTAAAAAAACAGGTTTTGTTTGTTTTAAGAGCACATACTTGTAAACTGAAGCGTTTCTTTATTTTGTTTTCTTTTCTCACATGTTTGAGTCACAAATGTAGAGCTTTCTGACAGCGTGATGAAAGATTCTCCCTGGTTTCTATTTCTGGCGATGTTTAGTTGGTTCTGTCTGATCAGATGTCGGGAGGTGACTGACAGGATCTCATCCAGCTGATCCTGGAGGAGCCAAGGTTGGATCACTTGGAGTTTCATCCATGATGTCCAAGAAGAGACTTGGGTTACATGTTAAACATCGCTCCAGCAATCTGTGTGATGAGTCCAAGTTTAGGCCTCTGATTCGTATCTGTTGAAATGAAGAACATGAGTTGGTTCCTAATCTTCTATATGCTTATGACTGGTGCAAAAGTTACGTATGTAGAATGTATAGAAAAAACATAACTAAGAAAACAGTCTGCGTACACAGAGTAGCTTTTTTAATTTTTACAATTTTCTTTAAAAAAATTAGGGTATTGATGAATTAACATCTAATACAATTGTAACATTTTTTGGTACATAGACGTTTTTTTATAATTAAAAGCGAGTTGGTGAAGTTACAATTGGAGACTGATTTATGTTCTTTTATAACGGTACTAGAATCTCAAAATACAGTTAAACGAGCTCCAGACACCTGGCAACAAGAAAGTATTTATCAATTTTTACCTTCTCATTTGCTGCTTGTCGCTCCTCAACACGACGTGCGTCTTCAGATGAAAGCTTTTCCCACAAAGGTCCTCTCGCACTGGATCGTCTCCTTCCAACACCTCTCGACCGTCGACACAGAGATTTCACAGTTTTAGCTGTTGCTTTCCTGCTCGTTACATATCGGAGCCTACAATGCTATCCTCTTGGGCACTCTAAGTTGAAAAAACAGAATAAGTTAAAAGTATGAATGCTACATAAAAGCTTTAAAAATAAGCTCATTTACATGGAGACTGATATCCTGGAAATAACTTTGAAATTAACTGTTTTTGTGTTATCCGAAAAACTTAAGCCATAATTCTTATCACTTACTGGTGATTCTGCCATGTTACAGTACTTGAATGAACTGCGTACCGGTGTTTTACACTCTTTCCTCGTCTGAAGATTCCAAACCTTGGGGGCGTGGCTTAGGACTTCTACCCGACGGTAGAGGCGAAAGTTCCGTGACTTTGTATACATTTAATAACATTCTAAGCCAGGCAATTTGAAATCGGGTATAGCAGCTTTAATTTTGGGGTTCATCTCCTTTCCTGGAGGGTTATGTGTTTGGTGATTGCATTATGATGATTATTTTGTGATTATGATTATAGTAATATCTCCCTTTAATTTTTGGTTACGATTAAATGAGTTTTATAGTTCAGAAAAGGGGGGAATTATAGAAGAAATTCAGGTTACCTCATGACAACCATGACGCAGTTACAAATAATTATAACATCTATGACATCTTATTCTTAGTTTCCACATCAACAAGTTCTTAGATTAGATTCTCATCATCTGATCAGGACATTCTAAACAGAGTGTTCTGATGACGTCCAGGGTTCAGATGACGTCCAGAGCACTTCGCCGAAGCCCGCATCGGAGCCGACTTCAGTGATGCATATTACCCACAATGCATTGCTGCGTGTGAATTTTGACGGAAGAAGAAGAAGAAGGTGGAACCATCCAGACCAAAAAACGTTTTCTCAAGTGTAGACTGCAAATAATCAATATTTCGTTTTATTATCTAATATCTAGATGTGTAATTACAATCAATTGATTCTCTGTTGGAAAGATGTGTCATCTCTCTGATAAATAATATAATTAATTAATAACGGTGCGGACGTGTGTTTTCGGACATGATTTTGGACATGATACACTAACAGTTTAATCACTTATTCTGTTTTATACACCTCCTTTGGTTCCTGCGCTTCATTATCCTCAAAATAAATGTTTGTTGGAGCTTTAAAATTATTTCTAGTATGAAAATAGGGCAAACAGCGACCAGTACTGCCATTTTGGTTGTCATGGAGAAAGAACGCTGTGGCACGTAGTGCTCACTGTCCCAATACTGCTAATATGTGCGCACCTGTTCACTATGCACTTCGAGCCCTTATTTGTTAAGTGCTAAGTGCACTTCGTGGAAGACCGTAGGGTGCAGTGCGGGTATTGGGACATGGCCAATGAGAAACTGGAGATCAACCTTGCACGCCCTGAATCACATTGAAACAATTCAAATGACCAGGGGTGCACATAAGTGGTCCGCAGGTCCGCACACACTGTCAAAATATAAAATGCGCACCAGATGAAAAGTTGCAACAGGCGTTTGCGTACTTAACATTGGTTTGGCTGAGCTGCGTGAATTTTTAGGTTAATCAGAGGCGGGGTTCATTGTCAAATAAATGAAGAATCCCGTTGACTTCTTTTGTTTGACTGATGTGTTTCTCAGCCAGAGCGCCGAAGTTCCAGCTGATCAGCTGATGCTGCATCTCTGTGTCTCTGTGTATCAGTTTGTCAGTGTGACGGATTTTCAGTCAGTTAGATCAGTGCAGCTGACTGCAGGATTCTGCATCGCGTCAAAACTGAAAAAATTCACTGAATAAGACAAATAGACCATCGTGGCACAGACGTGTATAACTACCTTTTTGTGCTATAAAATACAGAAAACCACCTGTTTTAATCAACAGTATCAGCGTATTTGTCTGTGATCCGCGCCATTTTGAATCCGGGCAAAGCACTATTGAATATGCAGTCAATGCCCCATAACTGTCCAGTGTATCTTTTTATCTCACTGCATCACATTACAACCATCATCATTTCAAAACAAAAAACAGTTACAGTAAATGACAGAAGCCCCAACAGCTGACTAATACATTTCAACACCAAACTGTTAAATGTAGATTAAAGTGAACAATCAAACCTGTAAACAATCCAACCTGAACTCTGAAGGTTTTTTTTTTACCAGTATTTTTATATTTTACTGGTTTCTCTTGATTTTTTCAACAATTAAAGGATTTTTATTGAAACAAATATAGAGCCAGGTAAAGTAAACAGACTGAATTTGAAGCTTGATGAAACCAAAAACAAAGCAGAGGAGCTCGGAAGAGACACAGCGAGACACATTTAAAAATGTGAGGACCAAGCAGCAACCCTAGGTTATTTTCTGAGAACCAGGCCAAAAATGTTATGTGCACCCCTGCAAATTACATCGATAAAATGTGGTATTCGTAGGTTACTCATCGGGATGTTTCAGCACCACGGACAGCGAATTCTCCAGTTAGGCTGCACATATCGGAAAAACCTTTTAGTTCCAGCTGTATAACCCAGTTAAGACATCTTCTGAAGCCTGCCTGAATGTGCACACAACCGGCTATATCCCATTGCATTTAAATTTTTTGTCGGTAGAATGGTGGTATTGCCATACACGTGCGAACTGCTTCTGTCTAATAAAAATCAAAGAGATCCGAGAATGTCCTTTGATCACGAATGAGCAGCTGAAATGAAACTTTAAAACACTTTCAATCTCTAGTCACCACTGTGTCAACATGGAACACTGTATTTCATTAGGAAACATTGGTTTAAGAGGATTACGTTAGAATTCTTACCGTGATATCGAAGCTATATTTTAAAATCACATTCATATGAACTTTTTCTTTTACTGTTGCTGGAGCCGAACACAACCCAAAGAGAAAATCCAGGAAATGACATCCACACATCCACAGTTGTCATCCACCTACCCGCCTGGTTGAAAACTGATGCGACTTCTTTCCTTATTTTTCTCTCTTGGGAGAAGGGATATATTCCACTGCTAGTACTAGGCTACGTTAGAGTCCCCCACCCCCAAAAACAATGAGTGTTTTTAAGTCCCAGAAAAGATCGTGAAGTATCAAAATCTTCATTAACTTGTAGTCTCCGCCATAAGTCTTGGAGCTCTCTGGGAGACGAAGCAACAGTAGGCTAAGTGTGCTCCGATGACTCCCCCTCCCAACCTTTCTTATCCAACCACCGAGATAGACGGAGAAGGCGGGGGTTGGGACCGAGATAGACGGGGAAGTTGGGGGGGGGGGGATCCGGTGTTGTGCCATAAAGATACTCATTGCCAAAAACGGATTCAGCGGCCGCGGAAGCGCGCACGGGCAACGAAATTGCATTTCTTGACGTAACTAACAACTGCGTCTCAAAACTTTGCAAACCAAACATTATCGACATTAAAAAAAACACAGTGCTGATATTTCTGTCCGTTTTCATTTTATGATTTTCCTCCAGAGACTTACCGTGTTTTTAGTGTCAGAGGTTGTTTGAAGGGTCGGCGTTTATATGGGTCACAGCATGTAACCTGGATGAAAAGATGATTTGTCTGGGTGGGGTGGCATATAGTGAGTAAATCTTAGCATTGTGATTGTTCATTTGCCGAAAAGTGATTATAACACCCGGTTTATCTATGAAGGTTATATCTGCCTCAAAATGTCTTTATTTCTTTATTGTTTATTTAATTGTATACATCTCAGAAATACAGTCCCCCCAGATGGCCAAAAGGAACAACAATCTTACTTGACAAAAAAGGATGAGAGTATCCTGTTTACTAAGAGGGATGGATTTACCTAAAATGATGTTAATCATCATATGTCGGTGTTATTGTAACTGTCACAGCACACTGAGTCTTATCTATAATCATAAAAACTCCTGAAATGGCCAAAATTGACAATTATATTTGCCAAAAACTGATGACAGCTTCCTGTTTTACTCATGAAGGCTTAAAAACGCCTAAAAATGACTTTATTTATAATTTGTTGTGCACTGTCAGCCTTTGATGTAATTTCCAAAGTGTCTTACTGTAAAATCAACAGTAAAATACCTCTAAAAGTGTTTGCGGTGTAGTACTGTAATTTGCATGTACTGTTAGCCTTTGCAGTAATTTCCAAAGTGTCTTACTGTAAAATCAACAGTAAAATACCTCTAAAATTGTTTGCAGTGTAGTATTGTAATTTGCATGTAATGGTGAGTAAATTCAACAACATCACATATTTTCAACGGTATGTCACTCTTTTTATATGAAACAGAGGTAAAGTACAATAAATATAACAATTTGGTAAACCTCTGACATTTTTCTGTCAACGCCATTTGAATATCTGTGGTTTTTCATTGGAGATTTAAAATATCTTACTTGTAATGTCCGTGCATTATGTTCTGAGAAAGAAGGACGAGAGTTTGTAGTTCAAACTCATGGCTTTATTAACAGCCTCGGAGCAGTAGCAACTTTTCTGGCAGAGGACATTATATTAGACAGCCTGAACATGATAACATCCGCTTCCTGTTATTGAACTCTGGCTTCAAAATAAAATGCATGTTTGCCTAAACATCACATTACTCAAATCGTTATTCAGAGTGAATTACCTAACAATTCTTTGTGAGATCACCAACATAGATAATGCCCCACAATAAAAAGAGAAAATGCTTCAAAATATATGTTTTATTTGAGATATTATAAAAGCAAACAGTATGTAAGCACATATTTTAATTATAGTCTCGTTAAAAAAGATTGAATGCTTTAACAAAGCCTAAATTGTATATCAAAAAACTAATTTCAGATTAATAAAATAATATGTAAGCAGATGTATAAGTCCTACTGCCTAAATGCCAATAATTAACATCTGCCAAGTGGGCAATTTAAACTGATAAATGTTTACAGAATTTTATCAAAAATCGGACATGATACCAGTTTACCACTGTATAATTGTAAGGAATTTTATGTTATATTTTTCCATAAAATATTGATCATTTCAAAATCTCATTTGTTGTTTTGTTTGTATGTTTTCACAACAAGATTATAGTATAATTACAGCCGTCAAAATTATGGTGTTGTTTGTCTATCTATTGTGTTCAATATGCATATAAAAATTATTTGTTGTATTATTTTAGATGGAATCTTAAGGAAATGGGCCAAGGTATGACTCATTTAAGGGATATTCCCTCCCTAAGTATTTTTTCTCTGTTGTAGGTTTCCCAGAATTAGATAAGTGAGAAAAGATTAATCACTTTCATCTAATTTAAAATGTACAGTGAGGCGCAATTAAACCTGAATATTTGTCTTGCACTTTTAGGACAAGTAGAAATAAAACATTTTATACACACGTATCTCTAATGCGACCCATACATGGGAGTTTGGTAAGTATTTTACTGCTTGTTTTGGCTTTTAAACCAGCTGTGATGTTCATGCAAATGCTGCAAATTGGTCACTTTCCGTAAATGTGTAATCAACCTTAGTTAAGATACCCGAATATTTTAAAACCTGACAAACAAGGTGAATAACTTTCGACTGCTACTAGTGCAGAGTAGTGTGATGCTTAAAACCAAATAGGATCTACAAACAATGGATAATTTATTTTTTAATTGTCAGCATGTTTTGTGATTTGGTCTGCTATCCAAAGCTGGATTTCATTTAAACTATACATTGTAGGCCACCTTCCTTTGCATTTAAGGATGTTCTTTACCTCATGGACAAAACAGATTCTGAAATATCCAATGTTATTATTTTGTAAATATTCTATGTACTCTTATTCATTCATGTAATTGGAAAAACAGTTCTGTGTTCACCAGTTTCCATGAATTACTTTTCCCTTTATTTTAAATCATTCAAGCTCATCTCAGATATGAATAAGAAAACTCTCTGTGCCAAAATGTTTCTGTTACTAATTGTTTTGCTCTTGATCTTTATTTTATTTTTTTCTCTGTTTAAAGGTAAAAGGACTTGCTTCAAAATTTCTGTTATGGAAACTGCTATCAAAGTCAGTTTGTTTCCTTGACTTGTCTTGTGTATGACATTTTCTTTTAATAAATTTAGGAGTGAAAAAAAAAAGCTAATTTGGGAAATGCGTGTGCATGCGTATAGGCGGGCGAATGGAGGAACGTCTAGTGGCAGGAGTTTTTGAAAAGTTTGAGTAACGAGGTGAATGATTAAAGGACATTCACTGGATGATAAAAAGGAGAAAACGAATGGAAAGGATACAAGTCTTGGAGATTTTGTGATGGACAGGAGAAAAGGAATTACAGTGGACGAAATGCC
This sequence comes from Pachypanchax playfairii, assembly GCA_006937955.1. Classification (NCBI taxonomy): domain Eukaryota; kingdom Metazoa; phylum Chordata; class Actinopteri; order Cyprinodontiformes; family Aplocheilidae; genus Pachypanchax; species Pachypanchax playfairii. The sequence continues at coordinate 27,052 of SSNP01000520.1, forward strand.
TGGAAGAAAAGGACAAACAACGGCGGGTAGGCACGGCTGTATGGTGAATGAGAAGGAGTGGGGAGAAATGGGGGAAAATGAGAGTGAGGATAGTAATATGAAGATGAGTTTTGGGCAGGAGTCGGTGAAAGGAAAAAGAGGTAACATGTCAGAGGAAAAGAAAATTAGGAAACAGAGAAGGGTTGTGTCAAGTAAAAGTGCAGATGATGAGGAAGGCGAGATCAAAATCATTTTGAGATTCAGTGAGGAGAAATGGAATGAATACACTGAGTCTGGTCAAGCTAACTTCAATCTTAAATAGTCAGGTAGGAGACATAAATATGGCTAAGGTATGTAGGGATAGAAGTTTGTTAATTGTGTGTAAGAATGAAGAGCAGAGAGAGAAGGCTTGTAAAATAAGAGAAGTGGGAAAACATAAAGTAATCAGTGTGAGTAAGGTGGGAATGAGTGGACAGGGACCAAGAGGATTGATTTGGGGAATACTGGTGGCGGTAACAATAGAGGAAAGAAAAGCTAATTTAAAAGGAGGGAAAGTGAAAGATGCTAAAAGATTTACAGTATATCGAGATAAAACAAAGAAAGAAACTGAGTCAGTGTTGATAGAATTTCAAGGAAGCATTCTACCATATCGAGTATTTTTGGGATGCATGTCATATACAGTGAGGGAATACATTTCAAAGCCAGTTCGATGCTTTAACTGTCAGAGATTTGGGCATACAGCAAATGTTTGTAAAGGAAAGAAGAGATGCCCAAGATGTGGAGAGGAGCACAGTTTTGAAGAGTGCAGAAATAGGAAGAAACCAAAGTGTTGTAATTGTGGGGGGAACATAGTGCAGCTTATGCCGGATGTCAAGTAATGAGGAGAGAAATGCAGATACAACAAACTAAAGTTCAAAGCAAAGTATCATATTCTGATGCGGTTAAAATGGTGGGAAAGGGGCAAGAGGAAAGAAATGGAAGTAGAGCATGAGAATTATTTCAAGGAAAGGGAGAAGAGGGAAAAGTGTGTGTGGATGTGAAAAAATAGTAATTTTCATTGCAGGCGTTATAAATGCAACAATGTAAACTAAATTAAAAACGGAAAAAATACAAATTATTGTGAAAGCAGCTGTAAATCATTTGGACATTAACGAGTTGTCATGGTAGGAGGTCAGGAATAATCTCAGCCTACATTCAAGTCAAGAGGGTGGGTGTGTGGGATAAGGAATGGTGCTAATTGTACAATGAAATGCAAGGAGTTTGATAGCTAATGGTCAAAAGTTTAAAAGATATATTGATGAATTATTAGATAAGCCAGATATTATATGTATTCAAGAAACATGGTTAAATAAGAAATAAGAATTTAAGTTATTTCCATATATTATAATTAGACGGGACAGAGAAGATGGTAGAGGAGGAGGATGTGCTATGTTTATTAAAAATGATCTCAAGTTCAAGTTTCAAGTTTATTTATTTATAAAGCGCCAGTTCATGACAAAGTCATTTCAAGGCACTTCACAGAAAAATCAACCAATTAATAATAAAACATTTTCTATCTAAGGAACCAGCCGATTGGGCTGAATTGTTATTTCAGCACAATCCCCCATCCTGAGCAACCACAATTGGCGACAGGAACGACTCCCTTTTAACAGGAAGAAACCTCTAGCAGAACCCCGCTCAGGATGGGCGGCCTTCTGCCTTAGCCGACTGGGGTCTGAGCTGACAGGAAAGAGACACAGACAAACACAGATGTATTTTGGCCAGTCGTCATGTCTATGGAAAGATAAACAGAGAAACAGTTAATGGCAGCAGTAACAATCAAAGCAATAACAATTTGATGGCTCTAGTGGGAATATTTTATCCCTTGTTTATGTGAGATACACCCTCCTCAGAGGCAGCCACAGTAAAGAAAGACAGCAGAGTGAAAAAATGTGGTCAGTATGTCCTCCGGCAGTCTAAACCTATAGCAGCATAACTAAAGGGAAAGCTCAGGAGAACCCAAGCTAACCCTGACTATAGGATTGTGTAAAAAGGAAAGTTTTTAAGCCTATTCTTAAAACTACACAAG
>SSNP01000521.1:0-25000 GCA_006937955.1 Pachypanchax playfairii
ATACGCCTGAATGTCATGTCTTATACTCATACATGACATGTCTTATACTCATGTCTTATACTTATGCATGACATGTCTTATACTCATGCATGACATGTCTTATACTCATGCATGACATGTCGTATACTCATACATGACATGTCTTATACTCATGTCTTATACTCATGCATGACATGTCTTATACTCATGCATGACATGGCTTATACTCATACATGACATGTCGTATACTCATACATGACATGTCTTATACTCATGTCTTATACTCATGCATGACATGTCTTATACTCATACATGACATGTCTTATACTCATACATGACATGTCATATACTCATGCATGACATGTCTTATACTCATGCATGACATGTCTTATACTCATACATGACATGTCTTATACTCATACATGACATGTCATATACTCATGCATGACATGTCTTATACTCATGCATGACATGTCTTATACTCATGCATGACATGTCGTATACTCATACATGACATGTCTTATACTCATGCATGACATGTCTTATACTCATGCATGACATGTCTTATACTCATGCATGACATGTCTTATACTCATGCATGACATGTCTTATACTCATACATGACATGTCTTATACTCATACATGACATGTCTTATACTCATGCATGACATGTCTTATACTCATGCATGACATGTCTTATACTCATGCATGACATGTCTTATACTCATACATGACATGTCATATACTCATGCATGACATGTCTTATACTCATGCATGACATGTCGTATACTCATACATGACATGTCTTATACTCATACATGACATGTCTTATACTCATGTCTTATACTCATGCATGACATGTCTTATACTCATGCATGACATGTCTTATACTCATACATGACATGTCTTATACTCATGCATGACATGTCTTATACTCATACATGACATGTCATATACTCATGCATGACATGTCTTATACTCATGCATGACATGTCTTATACTCATGCATGACATGTCGTATACTCATACATGACATGTCTTATACTCATGTCTTATATTCATTCATGACAGGTCTTATACTCATACATGACATGTCTTATACTCATGCATGACATGGCTTATACTCATACATGACATGTCGTATACTCATACATGACAGGTCTTATACTCATACATGACATGTCTTATACTCATACATGACATGTCGTATACTCATGCATGACATGTCTTATACTCATGCATGACATGTCTTATACTCATACATGACATGTCGTATACTCATGTCTTATACTCATACATGACATGTCTTATACTCATACATGACATGTCTTATACTCATGTCTTATACTCATGCATGACATGTCTTATACTCATACATGACATGTCGTATACTCATACATGACATGTCATATACTCATGCATGACATGTCTTATACTCATACATTACATGTCTTATACTCATACATTATATGTCTTATACTCATGTCTTATACTCATGCATGACATGTCTTATACTCATGCATGACATGTCTTATACTCATACATGACATGTCATATACTCATGCATGACATGTCTTATACTCATGCATGACATGTCTTATACTCATGCATGACATGTCTTATACTCATACATGACACGTCTTATACTCATACATGACATGCCTTATACTCATCCATGACATGTCGTATACTCATACATGACATGTCTTATACTCATGTCTTATACTCATGCATGACATGTATTATACTCATGCATGACATGTCTTATACTCATGCATGACATGTCTTATACTCATACATGACATGTCATATACTCATGCATGACATGTCTTATACTCATACATGACATGTATTATACTCATACATGACATGTCTTATACACATGTCTTATACTCATGCATGACATGTCTTATACTCATGCATGACATGTCTTATACTCATACATGACATGTCGTATACTCATGCATGACATGTCTTATACTCATGCATGACATGTCGTATACTCATACATGACATGTCTTATACTCATACATGACATGTCGTATACTCATACATGACATGTCATATACTCATGCATGACATGTCTTATACTCATGCATGACATGTCTTATACTCATACATGACATGTCTTATACTCATGTCTTATACTCATACATGACATGGCTTATACTCATACATGACATGTCGTATACTCATACATGACATGTCTTATACTCATGCATGACATGTCTTATACTCATGCATGACATGTTTTATACTCATACATGACATGTCATATACTCATGCATGACATGTCGTATACTCATACATGACATGTCTTATACTCATGCATGACATGTCTTATACTCATACATGACATGTCTTATACTCATACATGACATGTCTTATACTCATGCATGACATGTCTTATACTCATGCATGACATGTTTTATACTCATACATGACATGTCATATACTCATGCATGACATGTCTTATACTCATGCATGACATGTCTTATACTCATGCATGACATGTCGTATACTCATACATGACATGTCTTATACTCATGCATGACATGGCTTATACTCATACATTACATGTCTTATACTCATACCTGACATGTCTTCTACTCATGTCTTATACTCATGCATGACATGTCTTATACTCATACATGACATGTCGTATACTCATACATGACATGTCTTATACTCATGTCTTATACTCATGCATGACATGTCTTATACTCATGCATGACATGGCTTATACTCATACATGACATGTCGTATACTCATGCATGACATGTCTTATACTCATGTCTTATACTCATGCATGACATGTCTTATACTCATACATGACATGTCTTATACTCATGCATGACATGTCTTATACTCATACATGACATGTCTTATACTCATGTCTTATACTCATACATGACATGTCTTATACTCATGTCTTATACTCATACATGACATGTCTTATACTCTTACATGACATGTCTTATACTCATACATGACATGTCTTATACTCATGTCTTATACTCATGCATGACATGTCTTATACTCATACATGACATGTCATATACTCATGCATAACATGTCTTATACTCATGCATGACATATCTTATACTCATGCATGACATGTCTTATACTCATGCATGACATGTCCTATACTCATGCATGACATGTCGTATACTCATACATGACATGTCTTATACTCATGCATGACATGTCTTATACTCATACATTACATGTCTTATACTCATGTCTTATACTCATGCATGACATGTCTTATACTCATACATGACATGTCTTATACTCATGCATGACATGTTTTATACTCATACATGACATGTCATATACTCATACATGACATGTCTTATACTCATGTCTTATACTCATGCATGACATGTCTTATACTCATACATGACATGTCTTATACTCATGTCTTATACTCATACATGACATGTCTTATACTCATACATGACATGTCGTATACTCATACATGACATGTCTTATACTCATACATGACATGTCTTATACTCATACATGACATGTCTTATACTCATGTCTTATACTCATGCATGACATGTCTTATACTCATACATGACATGTCATATACTCATGCATGACATGTCTTATACTCATGCATGACATGTCTTATACTCATGCATGACATGTCTTATACTCATGCATGACATGTCGTATACTCATACATGACATGTCTTATACTCATACATGACATGTCTTATACTCATACATGACATGTCTTATACTCATGTCTTATACTCATGCATGACATGTCTTATACTCATACATGACATGTCTTATACTCATACATGACATGTCTTATACTCATACATGACATGTCTTATACTCATGCATGACATGTCTTATACTCATGCATGACATGTCTTATACTCATGTCTTATACTCATGCATGACATGTCTTATACTCATGCATGACATGTCTTATACTCATACATGACATGTCTTATACTCATTCATCTCATGTCTTATACTCATACATGACATGTCTTATACTCATGCATGACATGTCTTATACTCATACATGACATGTCATATACTCATGCATGACATGTCTTATACTCATGCATGACATGTCTTATACTCATACATGATATGTCTTATACTCATGTCTTATACTCATGCATGACATGTCTTATACTCATGCATGACATGGCTTATACTCATACATTACATGTCGTATACTCATACATGACATGTCTTATACTCATACATGACATGTCTTATACTCATGTCTTATACTCATACATGACATGTCTTATACTCATGTCTTATACTCATACATGACATGTCTTATACTCATGCAACACATGTCTTATACTCATACATGACATGTCTTATACTCATACATGACATGTCTTATACTCATGTCTTATACTCATGCATGACATGTCTTATACTCATGCATGACATGTCGTATACTCATACATGACATGTCTTATACTCATACATGACATGTCTTATACTCATACATGACATGTCTTATACTCATGTCTTATACTCATGCATGACATGTCTTATACTCATACATGACATGTCTTATACTCATACATGACATGTCTTATACTCATGCATGACATGTCTTATACTCATACATGACATGTCTTATACTCATGTCTTATACTCATACATGACATGTCTTATACTCATGTCTTATACTCATACATGACATGTCTTATACTCATACATGACATGTCGTATACTCATGCATGACATGTCTTATACTCATGTCTTATACTCATGCATGACATGTCTTATACTCATACATGACATGTCTTATACTCATGCATGACATGTCTTATACTCATGCATGACATGTCTTATACTCATACATGACATGTCTTATACTCATACATGACATGTCATATACTCATGTCTTATACTTATACATGACATGTCTTATACTCATACATGACATGCCGTATACTCATACATGACATGTCATATACTCATGCATGACATGTCTTATACTCATACATGACATGTCTTATACTCATGTCTTATACTCATACATGACATGTCTTATACTCATGTCTTATACTCATGCATGACATGTCTTATACTCATACATGACATGTCGTATACTCATACATGACATGTCTTATACTCATGCATGACATGTCTTATACTCATACATGACATGTCTTATACTCATGTCTTATACTCATACATGACATGTCTTATACTCATGTCTTATACTCATGCATGACATGTCTTATACTCATACATGACATGTCTTATACTCATACATGACATGTCTTATACTCATGCATGACATGTCTTATACTCATACATGACATGTCTTATACTCATGTCTTATACTCATGCATGACATGTCTTATACTCATACATGACATGTCTTATACTCATGTCTTATACTCATGCATGACATGTCTTATACTCATGCATGACATGTCTTATACTCATACATGACATGTCTTATACTCATACATGACATGTCTTATACTCATGTCTTATACTCATGCATGACATGTCTTATACTCATACATGACATGTCGTATACTCATACATGACATGTATTATACTCATACATGACATGTCTTATACTCATACATGACATGTCTTATACTCATGTCTTATACTCATACATGACATGTCTTATACTCATGTCTTATACTCATGCATGACATGTCTTATACTCATGCATGACATGTCTTATACTCATGCATGACATGTCGTATACTCATACATGACATGTCTTATACTCATACATGACATGTCTTATACTCATACATGACATGTCTTATACTCATGTCTTATACTCATGCATGACATGTCTTATACTCATACATGACATGTCTTATACTCATGTCTTATACTCATACATGACATGTCTTATACTCATGCATGACATGTCTTATACTCATGCATGACATGTCTTATACTCATACATGACATGTCTTATACTCATGTCTTATACTCATGCATGACATGTCTTATACTCATACATGACATGTCTTATACTCATGTCTTATACTCCTGCATGTCATGTCTTATACTCATGAATGACATGTCTTATACTCATGAATGACATGTCTTATACTCATGCATGACATGGCTTATACTCATACATGACATGTCGTATACTCATACATGACATGTCTTATACTCATACATGACATGTCGTATACTCATACATGACATGTCTTATACTCATGTCTTATACTCATGCATGACATGTCTTATACTCATACATGACATGTCTTATACTCATGCATGACATGTCTTATACTCATGCATGACATGTCTTATACTCATACATGACATGTCTTATACTCATACATGACATGTCATATACTCATGTCTTATACTCATACATGACATGTCTTATACTCATGTCTTATACTCATGCATGACATGTCTTATACTCATACATGACATGTCTTATACTCATACATGACATGTCTTATACTCATACATGACATGTCTTATACTCATGTCTTATACTCATACATGACATGTCTTATACTCATGTCTTATACTTATGCATGACATGTCTTATACTCATACATGACATGTCTTATACGCATGCATGATATGTCTTATACTCATGCATGACATGGCTTATACTCATACATGACATGTCGTATACTCATGCATGACATGTCTTATACTCATACATGACATGTCTTATACTCATACATGACATGTCTTATACTCATGCATGACATGTCTTATACTCATGCATGACATGGCTTATACTCATACATGACATGTCGTATACTCATACATGACATGTCTTATACTCATGTCTTATACTCATACATGACATGTCTTATACTCATGTCTTATACTCATGCATGACATGTCTTATACTCATGCATGACATGTCTTATACTCATGCATGACATGGCTTATACTCATACATGACATGTCGTATACTCATACATGACATGTCTTATACTCATACATGACATGTCGTATACTCATACATGACATGTCTTATACTCATGTCTTATACTCATGCATGACATGTCTTATACTCATACATGACATGTCTTATACTCATGTCTTATACTCATACATGACATGTCTTATACTCATGTCTTATACTCATGCATGACATGTCTTATACTCATACATGACATGTCTTATACTCATGTCTTATACTCATGCATGACATGTCTTATACTCATACATGACATGTCTTATACTCATGTCTTATACTCATGCATGACATGTCTTATACTCATGCATGACATGTCTTATACTCATACATGACATGTCTTATACTCATACATGACATGTCATATACTCATGCATGACATGTCTTATACTCATGCATGACATGTCTTATACTCATGCATGACATGGCTTATACTCATACATGACATGTCGTATACTCATACATGACATGTCTTATACTCATGTCTTATACTCATGCATGACATGTCTTATACTCATACATGACATGTCATATACTCATGCATGACATGTCTTATACTCATGCATGACATGTCTTATACTCATACATGACATTCCTTATACTCATGTCTTATACTCATGCATGACATGTCTTATACTCATACATGACATGTCTTATACTCATGCATGACATGTCTTATACTCATGCATGACATGTCTTATACTCATACATGACATGTCTTATACTCATACATGACATGTCTTATACTCATGTCTTATACTCATGCATGACATGTCTTATACTCATACATGACATGTCTTATACTCATGCATGACATGTCTTATACTCATGCATGACATGGCTTATACTCATACATGACATGTCGTATACTCATACATGACATGTCTTATACTCATACATGACATGTCTTATACTCATGTCTTATACTCATACATGACATGTCTTATACTCATGTCTTATACTCATACATGACATGTCTTATACTCATACATGACATGTCTTATACTCATGTCTTATACTCATGCATGACATGTCTTATACTCATACATGACATGTCTTATACTCATGCATGACATGTCTTATACTCATGCATGACATGTCGTATACTCATACATGACATGTCTTATACTCATACATGACATGTCTTATACTCATGTCTTATACTCATGCATGACATGTCTTATACTCATACATGACATGTCTTATACTCATACATGACATGTCTTATACTCATGCATGACATGTCTTATACTCATGCATGACATGTCTTATACTCATACATGACATGTCTTATAACATGTCTTATACTCATGCATGACATGTCTTATACTCATGCATGACATGTCTTATACTCATACATGACATGTCATATACTCATGCATGACATGTCTTATACTCATACATGACATGTCTTATACTCATGTCTTATACTCATGCATGACATGTCTTATACTCATACATGACATTTCATATACTCATGCATGACATGTCTTATACTCATGCATGACATGTCTTATACTCATACATGACATGTCTTATACTCATGCATGACATGTCTTATACTCATGCATGACATGGCTTATACTCATACATGACATGTCTTATACTCATGTCTTATACTCATACATGACATGTCTTATACTCATGTCTTATACTCATGCATGACATGTCTTATACTCATACATGACATGTCTTATACTCATGAATGACATGTCTTATACTCATGCATGACATCTCTTATACTCATGCATGACATGTCTTATACTCATACATGACCTGTCTTATACTCATGTCTTATACTCATACATGACATGTCCTATACTCATACATGACATGTCTTATACTCATGTCTTATACTCATACATGACATGTCTTATACTCATACATGACATGTCTTATACTCATGCATGACATGTCTTATACTCATGCATGACATGTCGTATACTCATACATGACATGTCTTATACTCATGCATGACATGTCTTATACTCATACATGACATGTCTTATACTCATGTCTTATACTCATACATGACATGTCTTATACTCATGTCTTATACTCATGCATGACATGTCTTATACTCATGCATGACATGTCTTATACTCATACATGACATGTCTTATACTCATACATGACATGTCTTATACTCATGCATGACATGTCTTATACTCATGTCTTATACTCATACATGACATGTCTTATACTCATACATGACATGTCTTATACTCATGTCTTATACTCATGCATGACATGTCTTATACTCATGCATGACATGTCTTATACTCATACATGACATGTCATATACTCATGCATGACATGTCTTATACTCATGCATGACATGTCTTATACTCATGCATGACATGGCTTATACTCATACATGACATGTCGTATACTCATACATGACATGTCTTATACTCATACATGACATGTCTTATACTCATGCATGACATGGCTTATACTCATACATGACATGTCGTATACTCATACATGACATGTCTTATACTCATGTCTTATACTCATGCATGACATGTCTTATACTCATACATGACATGTCTTATACTCATGCATGACATGTCTTATACTCATGCATGACATGGCTTATACTCATACATGACATGTCATATACTCATACATGACATGTCTTATACTCATACATGACATGTCTTATACTCATGCATGACATGTCTTATACTCATGCATGACATGTCTTATACTCATACATGACATGTCGTATACTCATACATGACATGTCTTATACTCATGTCTTATACTCATGCATGACATGTCTTATACTCATACATGACATGTCTTATACTCATACATGACATGTCTTATACTCATGCATGACATGTCTTATACTCATGCATGACATGCTTATACTCATACATGACATGTCGTATACTCATACATGACATGTCTTATACTCATGTCTTATACTCATGCATGACATGTCTTATAGTCATACATGACATGTCTTATACTCATGTCTTATACTCATGCATGACATGTCTTATACTCATGCATGACATGTCTTATACTCATGCATGACATGCCATATACTCATGCATGACATGTCTTATACTCATACATGACATGTCTTATACTCATGTCTTATACTCATACATGACATGTCATATACTCATGCATGACATGTCTTATACTCATGCATGACATGTCTTATACTCATACATGACATGTCGTATACTCATACATGACATGTCTTATACTCAGACATGACATGTCTTATACTCATGGATGACATGTCTTATACTCATGCATGACATGGCTTATACTCATACATGACATGTCGTATACTCATACATGACATGTCTTATACTCATACATGACATGTCTTATACTCATGCATGACATGTCTTATACTCATGCATGACATGTCTTATACTCATACATGACATGTCATATACTCATACATGACATGTCTTATACTCATGTCTTATACTCATACATGACATGTCTTATACTCATACATGACATGTCTTATACTCATGTCTTATACTCATGCATGACATGTCTTATACTCATGCATGACATGTCTTATACTCATGCATGACATGTCTTATACTCATGCATGACATGTCTTATACTCATACATGACATGTCTTATACTCATACATGACATGTCTTATACTCATGTCTTATACTCATGCATGACATGTCTTATACTCATGCATGACATGTCTTATACTCATACATGACATGTCTTATACTCATACATGACATGTCTTATACTCATACATGACATGTCTTATACTCATGTCTTATACTTATGCATGACATGTCTTATACTCATGCATGACATGGCTTATACTCATACATGACATGTCTTATACTCATGCATGACATGTCTTATACTAATGCATGACATGTCTTATACTCATACATGACATGTCTTATACTCATACATGACATGTCTTATACTCATACATGACATGTCTTATACTCATACATGACATGTCTTATACTCATGCATGACATGTCTTATACTCATGCATGACATGGCTTATACTCATACATGACATGTCGTATACTCATACATGACATGTCTTATACTCATGCATGACATGTCTTATACTCATACATGACATGTCATATACTCATGCATGACATGTCTTATACTCATGCATGACATGTCTTATACTCATGCATGACATGTCGTATACTCATACATGACATGTCTTATACTCATGTCTTATACTCATGCATGACATGTCTTATACTCATGCATGACATGTCGTATACTCATACATGACATGTCTTATACTCATGCATGACATGTCTTATACTCATACATGACATGTCATATACTCATGCATGACATGTCTTATACTCATGCATGACATGTCTTATACTCATGCATGACATGTCGTATACTCATACATGACATGTCTTATACTCATACATGACATGTCTTATACTCATGTCTTATACTCATACATGACATGTCTTATACTCATGTCTTATACTCATGCATGACATGTCTTATACTCATGCATGACATGGCTTATACTCATACATGACATGTAGTATACTCATACATGACATGTCTTATACTCATACATGACATGTCTTATACTCATGTCTTATACTCATGCATGACATGTCTTATACTCATACATGACATGTCTTATACTCATACATGACATGTCTTATACTCATGCATGACATGTCTTATACTCATGCATGACATGTCTTATACTCATGCATGACATGTCTTATACTCATACATGACATGTCATATACTCATGCATGACATGTCTTATACTCATGCATGACATGTCTTATACTCATGCATGACATGTCGTATACTCATACATGACATGTCTTATACTCATACATGACATGTCTTATACTCATGTCTTATACTCATGCATGACATGTCTTATACTCATGCATGACATGTCTTATACTCATGCATGACATGTCTTATACTCATGCATGACATGTCTTATACTCATGCATGACATGGCTTATACTCATACATGACATGTCGTATACTCATACATGACATGTCTTATACTCATGTCTTATACTCATGCATGACATGTCTTATACTCATACATGACATGTCTTATACTCATGCATGACATGTCTTATACTCATGCATGACATGTCTTATACTCATGCATGACATGTCTTATACTCATACATGACATGTCTTATACTCATGTCTTATACTCATACATGACATGTCTTATACTCATGTCTTATACTCATGCATGACATGTCTTATACTCATGCATGACATGTCTTATACTCATACATGACATGTCTGATACTCATGCATGACATGTCTTATACGCATACATGACATGTCATATACTCATGCATGACATGTCTTATACTCATGTCTTATACTCATACATGACATGTCTTATACTCATGTCTTATACTCATGCATGACATGTCTTATACTCATACATGACATGTCTTATACTCATGCATGACATGTCTTATACTCATACATGACATGTCTTATACTCATGCATGACATGTCTTATACTCATACATGACATGTCTTATACTCATGTCTTATACTCATGCATGACATGTCTTATACTCATACATGACATGTCTTATACTCATACATGACATGTCTTATACTCATACATGACATGTCTTATACTCATGCATGACATGTCTTATACTCATGCATGACATGTTTTATACTCATACATGACATGTCATATACTCATGTCTTATACTCATGCATGACATGTCTTATACTCATGCATGACATGTTTTATACTCATACATGACATGTCATATACTCATGCATGACATGTCTTATACTCATACATGACATGTCTTATACCCATACATGACATGTCTTATACCCATACATGACATGTCTTATACTCATGTCTTATACTCATGCATGACATGTCTTATACTCATGCATGACATGTCTTATACTCATGCATGACATGTCGTATACTCATACATGACATGTCTTATACTCATGTCTTATAATCATACATGACATGTCTTATACTCATGTCTTATACTCATGCTGACATGTCTTATACTCATGCATGACATGTCTTATACTCATGTCTTATACTCCTTCATGACATGTCTTATACTCATGCATGACATGTCTTATACTCATGCATGACATGTCTTATACTCATACATGACATGTCTTATACTCATGTCTTATACTCATACATGACATGTCTTATACTCATACATGACATGTCTTATACTCATGCATGACATGTCTTATACTCATACATGACATGTCTTATACTCATGCATGACGTGTCTTATACTCATGCATGACATGTCTTATACACATACATGACATGTCTTATACTCATGTCTTATACTCATGCATCACATGTCTTATACTCATGCATGACATGTCTTATACTCATACATGACATGTCTTATACTCATACATGACATGTCTTATACTCATGCATGACATGTCTTATACTCATGCATGACATGTCTTATACTCATACATGACATGTCTTATACTCATGTCTTATACTCATGCATGACATGTCTTAGACTCATACATGACATGTCTTATACTCATACATGACATGTCTTATACTCATACATGACATGTCATATACTCATGCATGACATGTCGTATACTCATGCATGACATGTCTTATACTCATACATGACATGTCATATACTCATACATGACATGCTTATACTCATACATGACATGTCGTATACTCATACATGACATGTCTTATACTCATGTCTTATACTCATGCATGACATGTCTTATACTCATACATGACATGTCTTATACTCATGTCTTATACTCATACATGACATGTCTTATACTCATGTCTTATACTCATGCATGACATGTCTTATACTCATGCATGACATGTCTTATACTCATGCATCTCATGTCTTATACTCATGCATGCCATGTCTTATACTCATACATGACATGTCTTATACTCATACATGACATGTCGTATACTCATGCATGACATGGCTTATACTCATACATGACATGTCGTATACTCATACATGACATGTCTTATACTCATACATGACATGTCTTATACTCATGTCTTATACTCATGCATGACATGTCTTATACTCATGCATGACATGTCTTATACTCATACATGACATGTCTTATACTCATGTCTTATACTCATGCATGACATGTCTTATACTCATACATGACATGTCTTATACTCATGTCTTATACTCATACATGACATGTCGTATACTCATACATGACATGTCTTATACTCATGCATGACATGTCTTATACTCATACATGACATGTCTTATACTCATGTCTTATACTCATGCATGACATGTCTTATACTCATGCATGACATGTCTTATACTCATACATGACATGTCATATACTCATGCATGACATGTCTTATACTCATGCATGACATGTCTTATACTCATGCATGACATGTCGTATACTCATACATGACATGTCTTATACTCATACATGACATGTCGTATACTCATGCATGACATGTCTTATACTCATGTCTTATACTCATGCATGACATGTCTTATACTCATACATGACATGTCTTATACTCATACATGACATGTCTTATACTCATACATGACATGTCGTATACTCATGCATGACATGTCTTATACTCATGTCTTATACTCATGCATGACATGTCTTATACTCATACATGACATGTCGTATACTCATACATGACATGTCTTATACTCATGCATGACATGTCTTATACTCATACATGACATGTCTTATACTCATGTCTTATACTCATACATGACATGTCTTATACTCATGTCTTATACTCATACATGACATGTCTTATACTCATACATGACATGTCTTATACTCATACATGACATGTCTTATACTCATACATGACATGTCTTATACTCATGCATGACATGTCTTATACTCATACATGACATGTCTTATACTCATGTCTTATACTCATGCATGACATGTCTTATACTCATGCATGACATGTCTTATACTCATACATGACATGTCTTATACTCATACATGACATGTCTTATACTCATACATGACATGTCTTATACTCATGCATGACATGTCTTATACTCATGCATGACATGTCTTATACTCATACATGACATGTCTTATACTCATGTCTTATACTCATGCATGACATGTCTTATACTCATACATGACATGTCTTATACTCATGTCTTATACTCATACATGACATGTCTTATACTCATGTCTTATACTCATGCATGACATGTCTTATACTCATGCATGACATGTCTTATACTCATACATGACATGTCTTATACTCATACATGACATGTCTTATACTCATACATGACATGTCTTATACTCATGCATGACATGTCTTATACTCATGCATGACATGTCTTATACTCATGCATGACATGTCTTATACTCATACATGACATGTCTTATACTCATACATGACATGCATTATACTCATGTCTTATACTCATGCATGACATGTCTTATACTCATACATGACATCTCTTATACTCATGTCTTATACTCATACATGACATGTCTTATACTCATGTCTTATACTCATACATGACATGTCTTATACTCATGTCTTATACTCATGCATGACATGTCTTATACTCATACATGACATGTCGTATACTCATACATGACATGTCTTATACTCATACATGACATGCCTTATACTCATACATGACATGTCTTATACTCATGCATGACATGTCTTATACTCATACATGACATGTCGTATACTCATACATGACATGTCTTATACTCATACATGACATGTCTTATACTCATGTCTTATACTCATGCATGACATGTCTTATACTCATACATGACATGTCTTATACTCATGTCTTATACTCATACATGACATGTCATATACTCATGCATGACATGTCTTATACTCATGCATGACATGTCTTATACTCATACATGACATGGCTTATACTCATACATGACATGTCTTATACTCATGTCTTATACTCATACATGACATGTCTTATACTCATGTCTTATACTCATGCATGACATGTCTTATACTCATGCATGACATGTCTTATACTCATACATGACATGTCTTATACTCATACATGACATGTCTTATACTCATACATGACATGTCTTATACTCATGTCTTATACTCATGCATGACATGTCTTATACTCATGCATGACATGTCTTATACTCATGCATGACATGTCTTATACTCATGTCTTATACTCATGCATGACATGTCTTATACTCATACATGACATGTCTTATACTCATGTCTTATACTCATACATGACATGTCTTATACTCATGTCTTATACTCATACATGACATGTCTTATACTCATACATGACATGTCGTATACTCATGCATGACATGCCTTATACTCATGCATGACATGTCTTATACTCATACATGACATGTCGTATACTCATACATGACATGTCTTATACTCATGTCTTATACTCATACATGACATGTCTTATACTCATACATGACATGTCTTATACTCATGTCTTATACTCATGCATGACATGTCTTATACTCATACATGACATGTCTTATACTCATGCATGACATGTCTTATACTCATGCATGACATGCCTTATACTCATACATGACATGTCTTATACTCATGTCTTATACTCATGCATGACATGTCTTATACTCATACATGACATGTCTTATACTCATGTCTTATACTCATGCATGACATGTCTTATACTCATGCATGACATATCTTATACTCATACATGACATGTCGTATACTCATACATGACATGTCTTATACTCATACATGACATGTCTTATACTCATGTCTTATACTCATGCATGACATGTCTTATACTCATGCCTGACATGTCTTCTTCTCATGTCTTATACTCATACATGACATGTCTTATACTCATACATGACATGTCATATACTCATGCATGACATGTCTTATACTCATTCTTGACATGTCTTATACTCCTACATAACATGTCTTATACTCATGCATGACAGGTCTTATACTCATGCATGACATGTCGTATACTCATACATGACATGTCTTATACTCATACATGACATGTCGTATACTCATGCATGACATGTCTTATACTCATGTCTTATACTCATGCATGACATGTCTTATACTCATACATGACATGTCGTATACTCATACATGACATGTCTTATACTCATACATGACATGTCTTATACTCATGTCTTATACTCATGCATGACATGTCTTATACTCATACATGACATGTCTTCTACTCATACATGACATGTCTTATACTCATGCATGACATGTCTTATACTCATGCATGACATGTCTTATACTCATACATGACATGTCGTATACTCATACATGACATGTCGTATACTCATGCATGACATGTCTTATACTCATGTCTTATACTCATACATGACATGTCTTATACTCATGTCTTATACTCATACATGACATGTCTTATACTCATACATGACATGTCTTATACTCATGTCTTATACTCATGCATGACATGTCTTATACTCATACATGACATGTCTTATACTCATACATGACATGTCTTATACTCATACATGACATGTCTTATACTCATGCATGACATGTCTTATACTCATACATGACATGTCTTATACTCATGTCTTATACTCATACATGACATGTCTTATACACATGTCTTATACTCATACATGACATGTCTTATACTCATACATGACAGGTCATATACTCATGCATGACATGTCTTATACTCATGCATGACATGTCTTATACTCATGCATGACATGGCTTATACTCATACATGACATGTCTTATACTCATGTCTTATACTCATACATGACATGTCTTATACTCATGTCTTATACTCATACATGACATGTCTTATACTCATACATGACATGTCTTATACTCATACATGACATTTCTTAAACACATGTCTTATACTCATGCATGACATGTCTTATACTCATACATGACATGTCTTATACTCATGCATGACATGTCTTATACTCATACATGACATGTCTTATACTCATGTCTTATACTCATGCATGACATGTCTTATACTCATACATGACATGTCTTATACTCATACATGACATGTCTTATACTCATACATGACATGTCTTATACTCATGTCTTATACTCATGCATGACATGTCTTATACTCATACATGACATGTCTTATACTCATGTCTTATACTCATGCATGACATGTCTTATACTCATGCATGACATGTCTTATACTCATACATGACATGTCTTATACTCATGTCTTATACTCATACATGACATGTCTTATACTCATGTCTTATACTCATACATGACATGTCTTATACTCATACATGACATGTCATATACTCATGCATGACATGTCTTATACTCATGCATGACATGTCTTATACTCATGCATGACATGTCTTATACTCATGCATGACATGTCTTATACTCATACATGACATGTCGTATACTCATACATGACATGTCTTATACTCATACATGACATGTCTTATACTCATGCATGACATGTCTTATACTCATGTCTTATACTCATACATGACATGTCTTATACTCATACATGACATGTCTTATACTCATGTCTTATACTCATGCATGACATGTCTTATACTCATGCATGACATGTCTTATACTCATACATGACATGTCTTATACTCATGCATGACATGTCTTATACTCATGCATGACATGTCTTATACTCATGTCTTATACTCATGCATGACATGTCTTATACTCATACATGACATGGCGTATACTCATACATGACATGTCGTATACTCATACATGACATGTCTTATACTCATGCATGACATGTCTTATACTCATACATGACATGTCATATACTCATGCATGACATGTCTTATACTCATGCATGACATGTCTTATACTCATACATGACATGTCTTATACTCATACATGACATGTCTTATACTCATACATGACATGTCTTATACTCATGTCTTATACTCATACATGACATGTCTTATACTCATGTCTTATACTCATACATGACATGTCTTATACTCATACATGACATGTCTTATACTCATGCATGACATGTCTTATACTCATACATGACATGTCTTATACTCATACATGACATGTCTTATACTCATGCATGACATGTCTTATACTCATGCATGACATGTCTTATACTCATACATGACATGTCTTATACTCATGTCTTATACTCATGCATGACATGTCTTATACTCATACATGACATGTCTTATACTCATACATGACATGTCTTATACTCATGCATGACATGTCTTATACTCATGTCTTATACTCATGCATGACATGTCTTATACTCATGCATGACATGTCTTATACTCATGCATGACATGTCTTATACTCATACATGACATGTCTTATACTCATACATGACATGTCTTATACTCATACATGACATGTCTTATACTCATGCATGACATGTCTTATACTCATACATGACATGTCTTATACTCATACATGACATGTCGTATACTCATGCATGACATGTCTTATACTCATGCATGACATGTCTTATACTCATACATGACATGTCGTATACTCATGTCTTATACTCATACATGACATGTCATATACTCATGCATGACATGTCTTATACTCATACATGACATGTCTTATACTCATACATGACATGTCGTATACTCATGCATGACATGTCTTATACTCATGTCTTATACTCATGCATGACATGTCTTATACTCATACATGACATGTCTTATACTCATGTCTTATACTCATGCATGACATGTCTTATACTCATACATGACATGTCGTATACTCATGCATGACATGTCTTATACTCATGTCTTATACTCATGCATGACATGTCTTATACTCATACATGACATGTCGTATACTCATACATGACATGTCTTATACTCATGCATGACATGTCTTATACTCATACATGACATGTCTTATACTCATGCATGACATGTCTTATACTCATGTCTTATACTCATGCATGACATGTCTTATACTCATACATGACATGTCTTATACTCATGCATGACATGTCTTATACTCATGCATGACATGTCTTATACTCATGCATGACATGTCTTATACTCATACATGACATGTCGTATACTCATGCATGACATGTCTTATACTCATGCATGACATGTATTATACTCATGTCTTATACTCATACATGACATGTCTTATACTCATGCATGACATGTCTTATACTCATACATGACATGTCTTATACTCATACATGACATGTCTTATACTCATACATGACATGTCTTATACTCATGCATGACATGTCTTATACTCATGCATGACATGTCTTATACTCATACATGACATGTCTTATACTCATGCATGACATGTCTTATACTCATGTCTTATACTCATGCATGACATGTCTTATACTCATGCATGACATGTCTTATACTCATACATGACATGTCTTATACTCATACATGACATGTCTTATACTCATACATGACATGTCTTATACTCATACATGACATGTCGTATACTCATGCATGACATGTCTTATACTCATGCATGACATGTCTTATACTCATACATGACATGTCTTATACTCATACATGACATGTCTTATACTCATGTCTTATACTCATACATGACATGTCTTATACTCATACATGACATGTCTTATACTCATGCATGACATGTCTTATACTCATGCATGACATGTCTTATACTCATACATGACATGTCTTATACTCATACATGACATGTCTTATACTCATGCATGACATGTCTTATACTCATGCATGACATGTCTTATACTCATACATGACATGTCTTATACTCATGCATGACATGTCTTATACTCATGCATGACATGTCTTATACTCATACATGACATGTCATATACTCATGCATGACATGTCTTATACTCATACATGACATGTCTTATACTCATACATGACATGTCGTATACTCATACATGACATGTCTTATACTCATGCATGACATGTCTTATACTCATACATGACATGTCGTATACTCATGCATGACATGTCTTATACTCATGTCTTATACTCATGCATGACATGTCTTATACTCATACCTGACATGTCTTATACTCATGTCTTATACTCATGCATGACATGTCTTATACTCATGCATGACATGTCTTATACTCATACATGACATGTCTTATACTCATGCATGACATGTCTTATACTCATGCATGACATGTCTTATACTCATACATGACATGTCATATACTCATACATGACATGTCTTATACTCATACATGACATGTCTTATACTCATACATGACATGTCGTATACGTACTTTTTGCTTTTTTATTCATACCTCTGAGGTTTTACTCTTTTTATGGTCCGACTAGACTTAGCAGGAAATAGTGAGTGTTATCAGATTTTTCCTTCAGTATGACAAGTTGATTAGTTCTACTGGCTCTCAGTCAGAACATCCTGGTTTTAAAACTCTCAGTGTGCAGTCTGCATG
This sequence comes from Pachypanchax playfairii, assembly GCA_006937955.1. Lineage (NCBI taxonomy): Eukaryota > Metazoa > Chordata > Actinopteri > Cyprinodontiformes > Aplocheilidae > Pachypanchax > Pachypanchax playfairii. The sequence goes on from SSNP01000521.1 coordinate 21,380, forward strand.
TTCTTTAGACTTTTCTGCAGATCTTCCCATGGTTCAGAATTATTTTTGTTACTGGTGTCCCTAAGTTGTCTCTTTTTGTGAGTGTGTATGTGTGTGGTGGTGTGTCTCTATTTTGACCCTTTGATGACCTGTCAACCTGTCCAAGGTGTGTCCAGTGCTAGCTTCCCACAACCTGAAACAGGATCCAGCGGGCAGTGAAAATGGATGGATGGAGGTATCTTCTTTTGAAGCAGGCAATGACATTTACAGATATTTCTCTTTGCCATTAAATCTACACTGATGATACATCGACCCTACTTCTCCTTCTACATCAGCAAACATCAACCACCTGCTCTCTCAGAGAAAACACCTCTGTGACGGGACGTTTGAAGACACGCTCTGGCTGTTCAGCTCCTGACACTGATGTATGTAATTCTTTTCCTGAACACAACTCTGAAGTTTAGAAGACGAGTAGCGAACGTGATTACAATATAATGTGAAATAAATCAGGAATATTCTTTTTGTGTGCAGCTTTTGACTTTTCTTTCAATGAGATGTGTTCATGAATATTTATAATCATGTTGTGTAGCATTTCATTTACACTCCCAATCCCACAGAAAAGACAAAGTCATTACCAGAGCCTGCATTTCTATCTGAAATGTTATTTCTTTTTGAGATAAATATGGCTTTTCAAGCATTGTCAGAAGAATGACAAAAAGCTGATGGGCTCTAACAAGACTAACCTTGTACTCGTCTCAGAAATTCATTTTCTCCTGAAGGTATTCAGAAGACTCGGCCTCCATCTCTGCAGGGCTTCATTATCAAGCATGACTTTTGTGCTTGTTGAAGAGATTCAACTGTGATGTGTAACGTTATTCAAATTATAATGAGGCTGTTTTTTATTTGAATTTTTGCTTTCTGTCATCTTATGTGTGTGTTTCATTTGCAGCTCTTACCCCATCCTCCTGTTCTCTCGTGGGCTCAGGTGTACTTACCATCAGCAGGACCTAGTCATCTTTTATTACAACCTCAGCTCTGATCACATGCTAATGTGGCGGGAAGAGGAAGAGAGAAAAGGATCTGTGGAGATGTGCTTTCATTTCCTGCTCCTCCCTTGAACAGAACCGCTCTGTTCTTTCTCCTTTTGTTTCTCTGTCCAAATGAATGATCTGAGGAAATTCATGAACTAGACTCCTCTGTCAAATCCCTAATGTCTTCTGTCCTTTCCAGGAACAAAGCATGCTCATTTCATGCATGTTGCACTGACAGGCTTATTTGGTTACCAGGGTGACAAGTCCCACCCCAAATGGTGGTGGTGAAGGTTGAAGAATAAATTAGTTCTTCAGGTAATGAATGATAGAATAGAATAGAATAGAATAGAATAAACCTTTATTATTCCATAAAATAGAAATGTACTTGTTAGAGCGCTCTTATGAATATAGAAATAAGAACAAGTAAGTTAGTTATCTACAAATGAACTCAGACTATATAACAAGATGTTTTTACAAGATGTGCAGAGATCTGTATACAGCTGTGTAGTTCCAACACTAGCTACGTTTACATGGGCACATTTAATCAGAATAAACGCCCAATCAGAACAAAAAGACGTCATGTAAACATGTCAATCAGAATGTTTTGATCCGATGCAGCCTGATCAGAATGAAATTTACTTCCGATCGAGAGGGGTGGTTTTGTCCGATCTTCATTCAGATAGACGTGCATGTACACACCCATTCAGAATGAAAGGGTGATAAAAGCCCACTGCGCATGCGTATAACTTCAGCGTGACGTCTTTCTGCTTTCGCAGACTCAAGTAGAAAACATGGCGGGAGGTAAACAGAAGTGGTCTGCTGGTGCAGTCATCCTGTCATCCTGCTCTCCTCTCCTGTGGTGGAGGAGCAGTAGTAATATGTATTCAGCCGCTAGCTTGGTTAATGCGACCAGTAAAAACCCAAACATAAAGGTAATCACCTGCAGAAGGTCCATATTGGGGATAACGTGAGTCAGATCGAGCACACGATGAAAGACACCTCCAGCTGTCTGTCAGGATGTTTGCTCTGCAGATGTGATCATGAGGCATCAAGCTGCTTCAGCTGGCTGAGTTTTAGTCCTCAGAACTTTGGGTAAATGTGTCACAGATCACCTGAGAGGTCTCCTAGTAGGTCATGCATGTGTCTGGGGCCTGAGACTATTTAGTGCTGTGACTCAGAATGATTTGAGAGTTTATCCTTTGTCACGAGGGGGTTGATGTGGTGAGCTTTATGGTGTTAATAAGACGTCTGGCAGCAGCTTCCATGTGTCTGAGAGATGCAGTGGTGGATACTAACGCTGAGCATTCAGCAGGTCTAATTTAGAATTATGTAAAATACATACATGTAGCTCACAGTACAACTCCAACTGTCAGGAGCCCGTGGGGTTTTGCTCCTGTTCTTTGTTTATGGTTGAGGACTTTTGAGTTTAAATCTAGGGTTTTGTCATTGTACTGTATGTTATGTGTGGGTTCTGGATTCGTTTAGGTTCATTGTTAGTATTTCTATGTCTCAACTGCCAGATGTATCTGTACCTGCTCAGGGATTAGATTGACTGAAGGGGTCCAGCTTTCAGAACTTTATATATGATCTAAAGTCTTGGTTTGTGTTTTTAACATCTGTGTGGAGACTGCAGATAAAAATCAATCTGGTTCAAGCATGTATTTTGTATGTTCACATGTTCCGATTTGACAAACACATGATTACATTTCAAAAGCCAAACTGAACATACAACATTTATAGTTTAGCTCCATAGACGAGAAGCTGTCTGCTCGCAGATTTATTTCTAATGTTGGTCCTGTACATTCCTCCAATACTTCATTATGATAGGAAGGTCAAAGTTATCCTGAGAGATCAGACCTGCAGCTGCAGGGAGCAGAGAGATGGACTCCGTCTCTGATCACAGGTTTTACTAATAAAATAATAATAATAATAATGAATTTTATTTATAATGCACTATACATTTGAATATAACTCACGCAGTGCTACATAGATCAAAATAGATAAACAAATAAAAACAAGTAAAAACGAGTGCACAAACAGTTAAAAATAAGCTTTCCTAAAAAGGAAGGTTTTGAGTTCTCTGAGGTGTTGTGGGAGAATGTTCCACAGACGAGGAGCAGATGCTTTAAAAGATCTGTCACCCATGGTCTTAAGCCATGTCCTGGGTGTGACCAGGAGATGCTGTTGGCCTGCTCTTGTCCGGGTGGAGGTTGGTGGGGAAAGGAGAGCAGTGCAGTATGTGGGGGCCGCACCGTGCAGACAGTGGTGGGTATATAGGAGGATCTTGTACTCTATGTGGAGGTGAACAGGGAGCCAGTGAAGGGATTGGAGGAAGGAGGTAATGTGCTCATGTTTCCGCACCCCCATTAGGACCCTGGCCACACTATTCTGAACAAACTGGAGCTTTTTGAGGCTTCTGCTAGGGATTCCCAGCAGGAGTGCATTACAGTAGTCTAGCCTTGAGGAGAAAAAGGCGTGGACGAGCTTCTACGCAGCAGACAGGGGACGAGAGGGACAGAGTTTGGAAATGTTACGGAGGTGGAAAAAGGAGGTTTTGCAGATTAAAGTGACATGATTGTCAAAAGAAAGGTTGTGGTCAAACTTGACCCCA
>SSNP01000522.1:12583-28487 GCA_006937955.1 Pachypanchax playfairii
GTGCGCCACCCATTTTCAGCCCATCTAGCAGTTTCTCCTTAGCCATCCTTGAAAGCACCATCACCTCATACTTAGTCGATGTTATTTGGCGGCAGCCAATCAGACCGCCGCACACCTCATGCACACCTCATGCACACCTTTGATGAGCGCCGCCGGAGACAGCACGTCCACTCCTTCCACCTCCACGATAACCGCCAGCTCAGGCGTAAATCTATCATTATCTTCGTCATCCACCTGCGGGTTTAGGCGCTTCGCCGCCGCCGTCATCACCGCCATGACACCTGGTCGTGTCACGGGAGAGAGGAAAGAAAAAGAGGTACACAAAAAGAAAAGCGCTCCCCTGCAGCGGTTCCACTGGGAGGAGGTAAGAAAAACTCACCAAATTCGATTCCTGGCTCTTAAAGCCTCCGAAAAAGTTTCAAAAATGAAAACAATGTAAAAAGACTGTTTTTATGCTGTCAATTAGTGAACGCTTGTGCGTAGCTCCTCTCCAAAACCACACCATGCTTCACACAGTGGTGCTTGTGAGCCAGGGTTTGATATTTTAGCATGTAAATAATTAAGTAAGTTCAGTAAATAAAGAAATCATGGTGCACTGACTCTTTGCATAAAATACAAGCACCCAACACCAACAAGAAAACAGTGAATATTTTTACAACATGTGAAACAAGCTCCGCCTCTCGGTACAGGCTGGACCTCCCCCCTCATTGAGCTAGGCTTCTCCTTGGGTTGATCTGTAAACAGGAAGTGAAAGTAGACTCTAGCTGTTCATGTTAGATTTTCTTAACCTTCAGCTGCGGATTATACTTTTGTTGAGGTATGTCATGCACTCTTTATCATGTTTAGCTGTTTTTGGAAATAAGAAACTGTTGACTAGCTGCTGGTTTCATTTACTGGTTTGTTCATGTGTAAGTTTTATCAACAAGCAGCCGGTGCATCTGAGCGCAAGTTGCTAATAACAGAGAGAGGCTGGTCCTCAGCAGACTGCTTAATATCATAGTCAATATGGTATTCATTCTACTCTGACTAATTATTTTACTACATATGTTTGTTCATAATTTATATTTTACTGAGGCTACATTTATGGTTAGTATTTACTTGATGGTAAACCAGTTAAAAAGGTGCTAAATTTTCAATTTAGTCATATTTTTGGATATTCAGCTTGGTTTTGCTGAAAGTATTTACTGTAATTTTCAGAAACTGGCTACCCTGGCAATTAAACACATTTAAAAGAAGCAATTCTTCTCAAGCTCAGAAACTATTCTGTATTAAAATAATGAGATTGAATTATCATACTGCAGATGTACAAACTGTTTATATTATGATTGTATTAATATTTTTATTTTCTTATTTTAAAGAGCTTTAAGATGATCTTGATTAATTTTACTGTTTGTGTTTTAGATTTAATACAACTTGTTGATACCTGAATAATGAGCCATTAAAGATGTGCCAGTATAATTGGATTGCGGACAGAGTGAGAGATGATCCCGTCCCCTGCGGCCTCTTAATTCAATTTCCGAACATTAATAACAAGTCCATCTCCAACCTTTTCACAAGGGAGGAGAAGAAGGCCAACTACATGGCGGTGATGATGCCCAAGGCAAAGACCCACTAGATTGTGCTTTTGGAGCAACTGCTACCTGAAGCTCCTTGTCTGCTGTCGTCCCTGCCGTCACCAGAAAGACCTCAAGTGCAGTATGAGCAGGCTCACCATGTTGCTGGGAAAAGGCGTGGTGAAAAATGGAGGTAAGCTTTTTAAGCACTATTTTTTGTGTTGTGTGGAGATCAAAAGGGTTGATGCACATAAATAAATACTCAGGCTGATCTTTGTGTTCCATACATTTACAGATTGGACTTTGAAGAACCCGAGCCAAGGTCAGGATCTTTGAAACGACCTGTCCAGCCAAAGCCTCCTGCTGCCGCCTCCTGTGTGCCACCAGCAGTGTCAGCAGCACCGGTACTCCTGGTGGTTCCAGTCCAGCCACAGACACCTTCAATTTGTTTTACTGGGCCATCCTGCAGTCAGATCTTTGTCCCTGTTACACCACCTCCTGGACCTCTTGTCAAACTGATCATGCTCAATAAATCCCTGAAGTCCTGTGCGGCTTGTCAGGTACCTCAGTTTGGTGGCCAACGGAAAAGGTACACGCCTTCAACAGACTTTAAAAGTGTGGTGGACCAGGAACTGGAGAAGAGGAAAAAATTCTGACATTAACTTGTTCCTCCTCCACTAGACACTAGAAAACTTACTGTTTTCTTTATTTTAATAGAATAAATTAATATCATTTGTTTTGTAATATACATTTTATTATTTGTTTATCTTAAGCTTTTGTTTAAATTTAAAACCTGCTTTCAAAGAAAATGTGAAAAAAGTTTATTTTTGTTTTATATATTGTAGTTGCTATTATATTTGTATACATTTATTTATGTTTTTATAATGTTATGTGTAACACTGAATAACATCAATAAAGATTTATTTTTTCAGATTTTTACCCACTGTTCAGTAGTGCTGCAACAAGATGGTGGCGTGCTAGGATGCAGCGGCCACACCGGGTCCAAACCATGGTGCGATATTCGTGTTTAATTTATGTTCGAATGGTCTATCTAAGTTTCAATGTCTATCAGAACAACGAACAAACATCGGAAAAGCGCATTTACAACCAGATGGTGACACACTGGAGAAACTGCGCTGCTACGGCATTCTGCGAGCTCCGAGAAGACGTAGCGCGACACCACCGAGAGCCTGTGCGCGCCCGGAAGTTCGTCGAAAGCGGTGTGTGAGGAGGCAGAAGCGCGATAATAGAGCCGAGATCCATGCTAGGCTAAAAGCTAACTGTAACCGACCGGCGCTTCCATCACTTCTCCTATCCAATGTGCGCTCCTTGGAAAATAAACTGGACTGCTTAAGACTGCTCCTGACCTGCCGAAAAGAGAACACTGCTGTGTTCTTATTTTAACTGAAACATGGCTGCACGAAGGCATTGGTGACTCCGCGATCCAGCTAGACGGACTAGCCAGCTACCGCGCCGACAGGGACACCCCAGCTACCGGTAAGATGCTGGGCGGCGGACTGTGTTTACTTAAAAAACAGCTGGTGTAGGAATGCAGCGATCGTCTCATTACACTGCTCAGAACTAGTGGAGGTTTTAGCTGTCAGATGCAGACCATTTTACATCCCGAGGGAGTTTAATGCGGTGATCATTGTGCCGGTTTACATTCCACCTAGCGCTAATGCTAACGGGGCACTCTGAACTCTACTCCATCATCAGCGACCTACAAACAGCCCTCCCGGATGGCTTCTTCATCATCGCCAGGGATTTTAATAAAGCATCACTCAAGTCAGTACTACCCAAATTTCATCAGAGCATTGACTTTGCAACAAGAGGAGACAACATGTTAGACCTTGTTTACACAAACATCCAGCATGCATACTTTCCTGGAACCTGAACACCACCATCAACAAGAAAGCACAAACACGTCTTCACTTTCTTCGGAAACTGAAGAAGGCCAGCCTTCCACCTCCCGCCCTCACCTCATTTTATCAAGGGACCATCGAGAGGGTTCTCTGCTGCTACATCACCGTCTGGTACGGAAACTGCACCCCCACTGAAAAGAAGTCCCTGCAGCGGATAGTGAAGAAAGCAGAAATAATCATCGGGGCCCCTCTCCCAGCCATCTCCCGACTCTATGACAAACACCTGATCCGCCGTGCGAGCAGCATAGTGAAGGACACTTTCCACCCCTCACATACACTGTTCTCCCTCCATCTGGCAGACGGTTAAGCAACATCAGAACTGTGATTGCCAGACACTGCAAGAGCTTCTTTCCACAAGCAGTAAAGGCTCTCAACCGATGGACAACATAGACTGAACAAACACACGTAATCACACACCCAACGCAAACTGAACCCTCATACAATATGCCACAGGCACACAAAGGACAAAAAAACACACAAATTGGACTGTGGCACAACGCACACATTGCACACTCTGTATTGTATGCTGTATTTTGTCCAAAAAAATTCCGACCTCCTGCCGATTTGTAAGTCTCTGTCTTGTCTCGTCCAATATTCCTGCAATAACTTGAACCCGCACACTGTACTTTAAACCAATTGCACATGTTTACTTTGTATCATTGCACTGTATTGTTTTCCTGTCCTGTCATGTTTAGTGTACTGATAGCTTACTTAAAAATAGTCTTATGATAATGTTTGGCAGCTGATGTTGCTGAGAGTATTCATATAGATTTGGATGCCTATGTGGCTGATTTGTTGCAAATTTTGTGAAAAGAGCATATGCAGGTAAGGACACGGCGCCCTCTGCAGGTTGTAGAGAGAGTTGACCCCCTAGGCACCCCTGCCTAATTGACCTTCTCAGAGGAAAGCTCTCCATCAACAACCCATTACATTTTACCCTGTTGCACGCCGCTGCGTAAACCACTCAATCTATCCACCAGCCTACTGCCGTATCCCATTTTTTCCAAAACTGCCCACAAAAATCTATGCTCTACTCTGTCAAATGCCTTCCTAAAATCTATTATGTGAACCCCACCCCCGTTATATATTTCCTGAATCAGATAGTTCACTGTCAAAATCGTAACTGCTATGTCCCTCCCTGCCACCCCGTATGCCTGCTATGATGTTATGACTGTTCTAAGCATCCTCCTGAGCCTGTTTGCTAGTACCTTTGTATATATCTTATAATCTGTATTCCATAAGCTGATTGGTCTGTAATTTTCCAGGCAACCTTTATCTCCCTTCTTCAACACCATAAAAAATACCCTGTAGCCCTTTCCCCCTCAACTGCATCCCTCACCCTTGCCCGCAGCATAGCACCTTTGGTTTTTCTTATTTCAAAAGCGTCTAATTTTGCTCTGGCCTCCACCAAAACTGCATCTACTTCCCCATTAGCAGTCTCTTTCTCCACTAATCTTCCCAATCTCTCTCTCAGCTCCCTTTCCTTCCTCCCTAACTCCCACCTCCTTTTTTTACTATAAGAAATCACCAGCTTTTTCAACCGCACTTTGGCCTCCTGCCACCAGTCTAAAAACGAGTCCTTAAACTCAATTTCCATTATGAACTGATCTAACTATCAGTGATTTCAGCAAAGCCACCCTTGACATGTCACACCTAAAACTATTTGCCCTTCCTATATCCGCTCTTGCCAGCACAACATTAAAATCCCCTGCCATTATAGTGCTTTCTGCTGCGAAGGTCCCCAGGGTTACAAAGAAGTCCCTCCTCTCCCCCACCTCACTCTCGGAGCATGTACATTGATGAGCCTAAACCTGAAGAGCTCTGCAAAGTCAAGCACCAACAACGAGCCACCCGGATCCCCATGCACCACCCTCAGCCTGGCATAAAAAGTTTGCCTTACAAGGACCGCTATGCCCCTAGCACACCCTGTCCCCAGGGCACAAAACACATCCCCCCCTCCCATCCTCTCCATTCTCCCCACATGGGCCGCCTCCCAATTCATCTCCTGGATGCACAGGATGTCCCACCTGACCTGGTGAAACAACCTGTTTATACTCTCGAGACTCCGCATCCCCCCCTACATTCCAGGACATGAGGGAGAAAGCCATGAGCGAGAGTAATAGGAGAGAGACAAAGCTAGAACCACACATCATTTTAATTTTTTCCATCTGTTATCATTCCTCCCCCCCCATTTGCTGTTTTTATGAGCCCTCCGCAGCCTCCATCCTGCTGTCATCTTCCTCATCCGACCTGCCCGGGACCAGTTGTCCCCCAGCAGGACGGTCCTGCCTGATGTCAGCTCACCCACATCTCTCTTACATTTCGTCAGACCATGTCTGTCCCTGGTCTCAGAGACACTCCTTCCTTTTTCTCCTTCTTGTTCACCAGCAACAGCCTGTTCTGTGTGAGCTGTGTCTTATTGGTCAGGACCGCCCCAAGCCTAGGAGCTTGCATTAACACCTCCTCCCCATCGGAGTCAGGATGAGGACCTGTCCCTTCACCCATCCTCTCCCGGGGTTTGACCACCTCAGCTGTAGCCTTAGGAATAGGGCCCTCACGAGCCCTTTCCCTCTGGTCAGGAGCTGGATCAACCTCCACCACCTTCCCAGACGCTGTATAATTGGGCAGAGATGAGTCTGGAGTCATATGTTCGTGTAAGAACAGCATCTGGGAGCTCTCCTCGCCCCCTCCCCTCCCCATCTGAAGCCCCCCTGATGCTGTCCTGCGCTCTGTCCTCTCTCTCTCCCTCTTCCTCCCCCTCCCCCTGTCCCGCCTTCTTAGGAGCCAGCCCAGTGCACACACACACACACTCTCGCCTTTATTCTGCATTTCACACACCTCCGTGCCCTGGGAGCCCCACACTCCCTGGCGTAGTGGCCCTGCTCTCCACAGTTGTGGCACAAGAAATCCAGGCAGTCTCACAATATGTGATCAGGCTGTAAGCAGCCCCTGCAGACCTTCACCTGTCTGTCGTGTATTATGCGAAAATACTCAAGTCCTGTCGGCGTGTTAAATTTCACTGAGTACGGGAGCGACTGCACCATGTTCGTGAACCTTACCTTGACGAACCGGGTCCCGTCCACCACTGCCTCGCTGGACGATGTCCGCCTTCTCACGTCGGAGTCTGGTTCCACTCCCCACGCTCTCAGCCTGTCTTTGATGTCCTCATCTTCTAAATACAGGGGCAGGTTCATGAACGACACGATCATTTCATCATTCACTAAATCTTTGCCATGGATCCTGGCCTCTCCTATCCGAAATCCATCCAACAGTTTGTCTTTAGCCTGGGTAGACAGTACAGACACCTCAAACTTCAGCACACCTCTAATGATCACCATCAGTGATATTCCCTCCACCCCTTCAACTTCCAACATAACAGTCAGTTCTTTTGAGAATTTATAACTATCCACAATGTTTTTCATGCCACCTGATCTACTCACACCTTCCATAGTCCGTTCTCCTCTCCCGTTCCTCTTTGCCATTTTTAGATGTGCCATCATCTAAACAGAGAAAAAAAAACAAAACATCGGATCGGGGTTGGGATTGTGTTGGGGGGGGGGTTGCTGGCTAGTACTTATCTCCAGCAATCATTGGGATAGAAGCAGGGTTCATCATCCTGGAAAGGCTGCCATTCCATCACAGCAATGTCAATTTAGTCAATTTATGACTAATTTGAATAAAAATAACTGTAAAAATAGTTAAATTCATTCAATGATTAGTTACAGAGTTAACTTGCCTATTTAACAAAAATCTTACAGTTTTAAACTGAATAACAAAACTAAATCAAATTTCATAGTGTTCTTATATTCTCATATTCTGATATCTTCTTTTATTGTTCTTACACAATTTTTATTTTGATTCATATGCTGTGGCATATTAACTCTATGGTTATCACAGCAGGGTCACAGTGTGAAATTCATCTCCGTTGTTGCTTATTTTTTTCCATGTTTATAGATGAGCAAGACCAAAAGTCATAAGGCTATGGGGGAAGAAGAATGGCTGACTAGACTGAGGGCATTTGCCACCTCAGGCGTCTGGCCTTCGGGTGGCAACAGGCCAGCTCCTCGGCAGCTGAAGTGGCATGAGCTCTACAAAAAGGTAAACTGTCACAAGAGGATTTAGCCTATTACTTAATGTGGTTATTCTATATGAGCAAGAGGTTTATTAAGTGACAATGTGATAACACAGAAAAAATCAGACAATAAGGAGGCTAAACTATGATTCATATTATTTTAGATTGAGAAATGCCCCATGCAGACCCAAGGACACACCACTCTATTTGGAGGATCTGTGGCCTTTAACTGTGGCTTTCATGCTTGTTTTTCTTAGTTTATCTTGAATTAAGAAGGCAATATTTTATTGCTGTCTTCTAAACAGAATGAGCCTCCTGAAATGCCAGACTCTGCTGATGCTGCATGCTGGTTGCCAGCAGAAATGAGGAAGGCTCTCCCTGTTCAGGACCAGAAGTGGATTTCCAACACCCTCTTTCAAAATGGAAGACTGCGACAAGATTTAAGGCTGTGGTATGAACCTCCTGTCCCGGCCCTCATTTACCACTAAGCACCAACACCAGACCGCTTCTTTACCCACCGGCTGATGGTGTGAATGCCCTACCACCTGTGGAAGGGGAGAGTGAGCTGTCCTGGCTGTGGGAAGCAACTGACGGGGTATGGCATCTACAAACGTGTGCACAAGATCCTGGACATTGACAGGTATTACCTGATGGTGACAGAGACCCTCAGGTGCACTGTGTGTTCTCTGAATTACTTGTCAACCAGCCAGACTGTGCGGGATCAGCTGGATGTGCCACATCAGAAGATGTTCCGCCTGATTCTGACACACAAGTGAGTAAAGTAGTTTTACAAAGATGAATTCACATCAGCACCATAACTTTTATACATGCACAGCCAAAATACACTGACACATCAAATCCCCATCACAGCCCGGCCCCAAAACACACAATTTGTGGTATTTAAAATCTTGATTGTGAAGACTTAAATCACTTAAGCTACTCTTCTATTAATCTGTAATTAATCACAACAGTGACATGCATTTTCAGGTATGCTTGTGACAATCGTGTCATCAGGCTGCTACGTGACTGCACTCTAGGGAACAGCCCAGCACGCCTGGTCAAGCAGCTGAAGGAAAATCACGGGGAGGAATGGCTGTCCCGCCTGTCTCACTATCTGGGCGAGTGTGCTCACTTTATGGAACGGCCAAGCCTCTTCCCTGTGGTGTGTCAGGACCCCCCAGAGCCCACTGATGTGCCCAGCAGTCGCTGGCTACTGACAGTTTATGGCATGGACATCCTCTCTCGCCTGGACCACTGGGGAACAATAGTCTGTTACGGGGAGGGGGGAAGGAGGGGGAAGAGGGAAAAAGAGGGGAAAAACGAGAAAAGAAGAGAAAAGAGGACTTTTATGCATTCAATCAATCAAGCAATTTCACAGGACCATGGTTTTAAAGCTAAATAGTGAACGTAAATAAGTTCATATTTTTTGTGTGAATGCTCGAAGGCATGTTTCCTTTTCTCACACACGCATTGGGGCCTTCTGCTGTACAGAGTCTGTGTGTCTCTCATACAACTGTCTGTTCATATGTCTATCTGTGCTTCACTCTGTCTTACAGTCTCTTCTGAAATTATCAGTCAATTTTCAATGAATGCTTTTTCTGATATTAACATAAATAGATATTGAAAATGAGTCAGCATTTTAAACCAGAAATCAAGTTTAACGACCCTTCTCATCTGTTTATGGGATGAAATTTCACTTCACTTCCTTTTTTCAATTGATTTTGCTTAAATGTCAACTGTTTAAGGGTTCAGTTACAAATGGCCTTTTACTTTACAAACACAGATCTTGTTGATAAACACCTGTTGTTAGACTGTCAGCAGCCTGATACAGCTTTATCTGTCTGTCTGTCTGTCTGTCCATTAAAATACATGCAAATCTTAACTTTTTAACGTTTTCAACTTTTTTAACTACTTCAGGACTGTTCAACCTGAAGATTCCACCTTCAGATATTGAAATATCTTCACCTTTAAAAAGTATTTAAGTTTGTGAACCCCTTCAGCTTCATTGAAATACATACAACTCTTTAACTTTTGAACTCTTTTCACTTTTCCAAGTACTTCAGCTCTCTTCACCTTGAAAACTACATCTTTATATATTGATATATCTTAAACTTTAAAAAGTATTTAAGTTTGTGAACCCTTTAGCTCCATTGAAATACATACAACTCTTTAACTTTTGAACTCTTTTCACTTTTCCAAGTACTTCAGCTCTCTTCACCTTGAAAACTACATCTTTATATATTGATATATCTTAAACTTTAAAAAGTATTTAAGTTTGTGAACCCTTTAGCTCCATTGAAATACATACAACTCTTTAACTTTTGAACTCTTTTCACTTTTCCAAGTACTTCAGCTCTCTTCACCTTGAAAACTACATCTTTATATATTGATATATCTTAAACTTTAAAAAGTATTTAAGTTTGTGAACCCTTTAGCTCCATTGAAATACATACAACTCTTTAACTTTTGAACTCTTTTCACTTTTCCAAGTACTTCAGCTCTCTTCACCTTGAAAACTACATCTTTATATATTGATATATCTTAAACTTTAAAAAGTATTTAAGTTTGTGAACCCTTTAGCTCCATTGAAATACATACAACTCTTTAACTTTTGAACTCTTTTCACTTTTCCAAGTACTTCAGCTCTCTTCACCTTGAAAACTACATCTTTATATATTGATATATCTTAAACTTTAAAAAGTATTTAAGTTTGTGAACCCTTTAGCTCCATTGAAATACATTCAAATCTTTCAGCTTTTGCAACTTCTTAACTTGTTCAACTTTTTAAACTATTAAGCTCTCTTTAACTTGGACACTGTACCTTTAGCTATTGATATACCTTCAACTTTAAAAAGTATTTAAGTTTGTGAACCCTTTTACCTACATTGAAATACATTCAAATCGTTCAACTTTTTAACTCTTTCAACTTTTCCAACTAGTTCCACTCTTTTCAACTTAGAAACTCCGTGTAAATGTTATGCAAAACCTTACGGTGCACTTTCCTTTTAGGAATAGCAAGAGTCTCATTGGTCACAGGGGTGGCAGGATAAGCCATGGCCAGTGGGGGAGCAAACAGAATTGGTGTCTGAAAGCTGACAGGAGTTAGCATCAGCAGCTGAGGAGCAGAGGGAGGAGGCAGAGCAGCAGGGAAGATCTGCCTCTGGTACGGCGGCTTCTTTGCTGTGGATGTTGCAGCAGCAGAAGCTAGCTTTCTCTTCTCCTTTGCCTGGCCTACAGTGCATGTAGGCAGGTGGTACTGATGTGCAGGGCCAGGTTGGGGGGGTGCAGATGCTGGGGGCACATTTGCAGAGGGTAGAGGATCAGCTGCCACAGACAGCTGGTTAGGGAGGTTCAGCCCCTGCATTACCACCATACTGTCCTGCCTCTTCACCCTCTTGTTGTGCCACTGCACAAGCGTCGTGTGGCTCACATCTACCAGCTGAAGGGTTGTCTGTTGTATAACGGCCCTATTGCCCAGAATAACCTTTCTAATTTTGCGGTAGTCCTCTAAGATTAGGTCCCACCGGGAAACTGTTCCCGTTCCCTTCTTTTTAGGATTCCGGTGGATGTCACAGAGCCTAATAAAAATTACCTCCGCAAGGCGACAGCAATCTGGCCACTGAGCAATTGGGGCTGTAGTGGTGAGTGCATGGAGCCAGGAGTAAATTCCTGCCTCTTTTTTGGAGACCTGAATCTGCCAGTCTTCAGCTCGCTCTGATGTCTGGCTGCAAACACCACTCTCTGCTTGTCATAGTCCAAAAGGTTCTGCCACAATCCAACAATGTTTGCCACCTAAGAGTGAGAGAGAGCAGACAGAGAACACAAACACACATGATTAAAGAAAAGAAAATGCAAGTGTGGACATATATGAACGGCACAGAGGCAGAAATATCTTACCTGTTGATTGTTCAGGGCTAGAGAGCTCTGGTTCCGCAGCTCAACCAGGTACTCTGTGATGTGAGGACCTTAGCTTCACATTCCTGAGAATAATAAAACGACCCAGGATTTCCACTTTCTGTGAATGGATTGTGTCATTCTCGACACTTTACGACTATTCACCAAAGTCTGTCAACGCCCCCCCACTGTGAAAACAGTCTTTAGCAAAATCTGGTCTGGAAGCTCCTTTTGAAGCCACACACCCTGCCGAGATAATTTACAGCAAATGCTGATGTGTTTAGAAAATCTTCTTCCATCAACAACACCAGAGCTCGGAGTCCACCATTTCCTACCCTCCTATCAAAAGATAAACCTCTTTGTGTTTGGATAAAGCATGCCAAAGCATTCTGTGTTGCTTCAGCGTCAGACAGGATGTCACCGTGTCTCACCAAACACCCCCCTTTCTAACCACGATGATTGAATTAAGGAGCCCCAAGGAGCACCTCAGACTGCTTCAATACACATATGAACTATTTAATGTGATCACAGCTAATTCAATCACTCCTTTCTTTACAGGTATCAAACCAGCATCTTTGCTCTGAAGTAATGTTCACCCAGTTTAACTACAGTGATAAAATGATTTGATGTATATCTGAAAACTATATTCAGTGAAACTCTGATAATAAGCATGTAAATTCCAGATGTATGCAACTGTTGATCTGATCAATGACTGCTAATCAAAAGTCCTCTCCACAGGAAATGTCTAGAAAAAAATTTTTTTTTTGAGAGAAGTATTTCTACATGAATTAGTGATACATTGTTCAGTGAACAAAACGAAATGTGTTTAAATCACTCTCTTCAGTAAGTCACTATAAAGAGCAATGTAATCTAAATTCATTTAAATAATGCTTTGGTCAAACATGTTACAGATCTCGTGAGGATATATTGAATTAACCTGCAAATCCCTTCTTTACTACTCAGGAATAAATACTGATATGTGTAAGAGTAATATGTCATCAGAATAAGGAAACACTGTTCATTAATTCTTGTTAAAAGATAAAATTGATGGTAATGTTAATCTCACAAAGAGTGGATGAGCAAGCGTTTTTATTTGATGTAATAAAAAAAGGATCTGTGACAAAGACCAAGGGGCAGTCCTAAAATTCGAATTCCCAAAAACGGATTTTTCATTGGCTAAGAGCCAGTGATAGTCACGCCTAGAGTAGTCTATAATTGACACCTACCGAGGGGTCACTCCTCACTTTTTAACTTCTTTTACTTCTTTTTTTTACTTTTACACCTTTTTTACTTTTTCCTCCGTTTCATTTTTTTATCATTCTTACCTCGTTTTGCGAGTTAAAACTTTTTCTTGATTTTATTTTAACAAACTCCTCGTTTATTTGACACTTAAGCTTTCGTTTTAATGCGCGATTTTCTTTATCTTCAAAGCTCACTTTCCTTTAAATTCGACGCACGTTCAAACAAGCAAAGTATTTTGTTTGAATGGTTTAATTCCACAAAATCCAGACTTCACGTCGCCAGCTGGAAGAAGAAACTACAGATCCCAGAATTCCTTCCGTGGGCCTTCCGACACGTGACGATCACCACCAGGGACCTGATCCTTACGGAGCAGACATGCATCTAACCCGGGCAAAGTTCCGACCCTTGGAGTAGAGCTGCTTTGAGTCGACGGACCTCTCTGGGAACTAAAAGGAGCGAAACTCTCCGCCGTACTGCAAAAGAAGTAAGAGATCGATTTCATTTAATCCATGATGGATTGAAAGCTTTGTGTTGGTGTCTCAGTGGCCCGGAAGTGAAATCTATGCCTCCATTTTTTTCCTTCCTTTCTCTCACTCCAAAATTACAATTTTCCTTAAATTCAAAATTATCTTCCGTGTTAAAAGAGCATTTTCCGTTTCCTCACCCACTCTTACTAGTGTTTAAGATTCTTGAACGTTAGAAAGTCCACTTAGTCTAGAAACATACTAAGTCTGACGTAATTTCCTGTTCGTAGCATCGTTAATTCCATTAAATGTTCAGCTGTTTATTTGTTTGTTTGTTTATTTGTCTGTCTTCCTTGTTGTTCAATAAATATTCACCTTAATTTTAACTGGCCGATTTAGTGAGTTTTTATGTGTGATTTGAGTCACTATCTGGACGGACAGGCGACTTCATATTAGGAGACTGAAATAATCTGATTAAATATTCTAATATTTAATTCCTTCGAAAGAAGGTGGTGCAGCTGGAGTGGAGGCAGCAGACTCAAAGGAAAGACTTGGGTCATCAAGGAGACATGACATTGTTAAATCAGATGCCTGATCTTCCTCGAAGCCCTCATCATCTGCCTCATTTAAATCCTCCAGCAGGTCTTCAGTCTCCTCTGAGTCCAGGTTGATTTTCAGGGGCTGTCCAGTCTGCCTCAGGAGGTAATCAACACCAAACAGCTCCCCTATGGAAAGGAACATGGTGGACACATGTATAAACACAAGCACATCAATAGGTTAAAAACAAAAACATTTTAATTTTGTTAAAAACAATTAGACTACCAAAACTAAAAAAATGTGTTGCAAGATATCAACTCATTAAAGCGTACCAGTGTATTTGGATGGGGGCCTGAAGCCTTGTATGAAAGCTCTGCCAAAAACTTTCGCGCCATTGGTATTCACGCTCTGCGCCACATCACCACAGTAAGTTAACAGCGATGATGGTCTGTTGGTAACGGCTGCGGCTGCCCGATCCTGGTTCCACCTGTTCAGACCTTCCAGGAGGTACAGCTGAAAATTCAGTGCATTTGCACTAGTCCCTGAGGAAAAATAGAAATATTAGCTGCACAAAAAATTTAAAAACAGTTTTCAAACATGAGTCTTCCAACGGCAATGCTGACTCAGCTCTTTTTTTGGGATTCTGGCATCCACCTGGGCCTTGGTGATGGCTGGCATACCCTCCTGACGAAGCTGCTCCCTCTTGGCCCGCCACAACAGAGTGAGGTCACCTGCATCCCACTCAAAAATGCAGGCTGACAAGCAACCCATGAAGGTGGGGTAGAGGGGATGGGCATCTGTCGTGCAGCCAACAGCCAGCCTCCTCATAAAATGACAGATGTCCAGCCGGATGTGGAGATCTGGCCACTCCCCAAACCTATTCTGGAGCTTGCTTGCCCCCTCACACACACAGCAGCCACAATCCACATACAACAGAACTGGAGGGGCAACCTCTGCCTGGCGATAGCGTGCCATCACACCAGCCACCATTCTGTCCAGTCCTGGTCCCTCCTGCATGGTCAACACACTGATCAGAATCTGTCCAATCTCATTGCCGAGAGAGGTCAACCAGAGACCAGTCCCCCTGCTGTGACCAGCCAGCTTTTTGGTGATCTGAAACGTACAAATTACGCACTTTAACACACAAGTCTGTGAAAAAATGAATTCTTCGTGACCTACTGACTGTATTTATCAACCACATTTCCAGAACAATAAATTTTATCAGGTAAATGTTTAGCGTTTACAGAATTTTTTTTACCTTTTTGGTTGAATCCATTTTTAATATGGAGCCAAATGCGGATGTGATGCTGGCCTAGAGAGTATTCTGATGTCAAAGGGCTTGTTTCTCATTTGAGTGGGCACATACAATACGGTCTAACTGTAACTTGTCCATTTTTTTTTTTTTTTTTTTGCAATAATATATTTATTAAAGTTTTACAGATATATATACACACAAAATGAGAACATACAGTTTAGCAAACAAACAAACACATCAAGGTACATTCAGAAAATGAACTTGAGTCCATGAGAATCTAGGTGACAGTTGTTATTATGAATATTCATAATATTCAGCATATGTCTGTGGAGCTGTATAGGTAAATCACATCATTATAATGTAAGATTATGATGTCCCAGAGCTTTGCAGCAGGTGAGACAGGTCTTTATCCTTTACAGTGGGGCAAATAAGTATTTAGTCAGCCACCAATTGTGTAAGTTCTCCCACTTAAAAAGATCAGAGAGGCCTGTAATTTTTATCATAGGTATACCTCAACTATGAGAGACAAAATGAGGAAAAAAAATCCAGAAAATCACATTGTCTGATTTTTAAAGAATTTATTTGCAAATTATGGTGGAAAATAAGTATTTGGTCACCTACAAACAAGTAAGATTTCTGGCTTTCACAGACCTGTAACTTCTTTAAGAGGCTCCTCGGTCCTCCACTCGTTACCTGTATTAATGGCACCTGTGTGAACTCGTTATCAGTATAAAAGACACCTGTCCACAACCTCAAACAGTCACGCTCCAAACTCCACTATGGCCAAGACCAAAGAGCTGTCAAAGGACACCAGAAACAAAATTGTAGACCTTCACCAGGCTGGGAAGACTGAATCTGCAATAGGTAAGCAGCTTGGTGTGAAGAAATCAACTGTGGGAGCAATTATTAGAAAATGGAAGACATACAAGACCACTGATAATCTCCCTCGATCTGGGGCTCCACGC
>SSNP01000523.1:0-27831 GCA_006937955.1 Pachypanchax playfairii
CTCCTCCGCCAGGTGTTCTAAGTGTGGCCAAGACCTTGCCGTCTCGCTTGTGGGTATGTGGGATCTGTTAGCTGGTATGTACTCCCTAGTGTAGCTTACTGGGAGCTTAATCTTGGTTTCAGATCTCAAACCTCTCACTTGTAGATCTGTCACCCTTTGGCTTGACACAACCTTGGTTTTTGATGTTATTGTAGATACTTTCAGCATCACTGAATCTTTCTTGGCATTTAGTGTGTCAGCTACATCCTTCAAGATGAAGGTAGTGTCACTCTGAGTGTCGAGCAAAGCATACACCAGCACCTCCTTGTCTGGTTCAGTCAGTGAGGACACATAGACTGGAACGATTGGTGAAGTGTAAGTACCGCCTTTCTCTTGAATAATGCTGAGAGATGTAGCTCCATCTGATTCTAGTGTGTTTTTTAGTTTAAATCTCTTGTCTCTGTCTTTATCGTTTTCCCATGGTTGATCCTTTTCAGACTCGTCTTTGTCATTATCTTCATTTGACTGGTTTTGTCTTGGTTTCTTTTCTTGGGTTTGTACCCTTTTTTCACGGTTTTGATGCAAGCATGTTGGATGGCTTTTTTTACATGTATCACATATGCTTCTAGTTTCGCAGGCCTTAGAGCGATGACCCTTTGCAAGACAGCCAAAGCAGAGTTTCTCCTGTTGGACGAACTTAACTCTCTCTTCAATTGGTTTTTCGATGAACTTGCGACACTTGTGAAGAGAGTGGTTAGCCTTCTTGCAGAACATACATTTGTTGTCAGTTTTCTCACTTGAGCTTGTAGTAAATGTCTTGACAGCAATGTTGCATCTTTGAGGTCTCTTAGAGAAGTCTTGTTCGATTGACTTTGATTTCTCTTCCTTTGAGTTCATGGCTTGCCAGGACGTGACAGGATGGCAGGCTATTCGAGCCTCCTTATTGATGAATGACACAAACTGCTTGAAGTCAGGGAATACATTGGTTTCGTCTTGGATTGTGACAACTGCTCTGTTCCACTGTAAGCTCAGCCAGTCTGGAAGCTTTTGTGCTATTCTTTGATTTTCCACACAATCATCGAGAACTTGTAACCCTGGTACATATGGCATGGCAGATTCAACGCTGCTCAGAAAATCTGCAAACTCTTGAAGATCTTGAGTATCTTTAGAGCCAATTTTTCACCAAGAATGTATTTTGTCACGGAATGATTTACCAATCAGGAAGGGGTTGCCAAATCTGTCTTCTAGCACACTCCAGGCAGCATAGTAAGCCGTTTCTGTTCCCACCAGAAAATGACCTTTGATAGCTCTTTTGGCAGCACCACTGATGTACTTGCGTAGAAAGAACAGTTTCTCTTGGACTGGGAGGTTCTTTCGATCAATTAGAGTTAAGAAAGAAAGCTTCCAATCAGAATACTTGAGTGGATCCCCTGTGAAGACAGCAGGTTCTGGGATTGGTAAGCGATTTGCAGTGATAGCTTCAGCTAATGTTTTTACCAGATCACTAGCTGTATCTGATGTACCTGCTTGAGGGGGAGAGGCTTCCATGTATGGAGCAGTTTGCATGGGAGGAGGTTGAGTGGGCCTGGACTGATAACTTATTGTTGTTGATTGTGGCACAGTTGCTGAAGTGTAGATAGGTGCATGTGGGTTCAAACCTTTAGGGAATGTACCCTGGAGGGGCTGTAGGACTGTGACTTGATTTGCTGAGGTGGGTTTGGATTGATGTGCTGGAGGAGTTTTGGGAAGCAGTTTTTGTGACGGGAGAGCTCGCAAAGATGCTGGATGTTGTGGTAGAGGTACCAATGCATGATCCTCTTCATCATCACTGTCAACACTTTGAGAGTACACTTTAAGTCTTGCCTTTGCTGCATTAAGCTTTTTAACTTCCTCTAAACGTTCAACTTCTTTCCTATATCTTCCAGCTTCATCTTTCTAGCAGCACTTTCAGCTATAAACTGAGCTCTTTTCCTGGCATTCTCTGCCTCATTTTCAGCTTTCTGCCTAATGGCCTCTGCTTCAATTTTGGCTCTTTGTCTGATGATCTCTGCTTCATTTTCAGCCATCAGTATTTGATCTTCCTGCTCAAGTCTTCTGATTTCTTCTTCTTGCTCACTCTGTGCTTTCATTATTTTTAGTACTTCTTTCGTGGCAGCTGCTTCTGCTGCAGCTAGTCTGGCATCTTGAGATGCATAGGAAGACTGTTTGGATTGTCTGGTCTTCTCAGTAGATAAAGAGACATTAGAGGTTGTAGTTTCAAATACAGATTCTGCATCAGGCCAAGTTGAAACTTCTGAACAACTGTCGTTGAGGAAGTGTTGAGCCTTTTTATTTGCAACCCTGGTGAGTGCTTGGCATGTGTCGTTAATCCTACGAATCTCTGGGTCTGGATGATCTGGATTTACAGTGTTTCTTAATTTGAGATAAATAGCATCAATCTCCATTTGGGTTGTATTTATTTTGCCCAAGATCTCCATTATCTCAGAATCATCATCATTCTTGATGGATTTTTTTAGTCCATTTATGTTGTGCTTCCACCTCTCATATGCCCTCTTGAAGTTTGCTCTGAAATCCTTCAACTTATCATCTAGTAGAGCTTGACCCTTTTCGGTGAGCGTTCGTGCACGTTCACTTTTTCTAATGCCTACTGGCTGCGTGGAATCTGCTTTAGTCTGAGGTGATGAGTCTAACGTGGTCTGCACAACTGTCTCACCATCATCTGCTATCTTAAGTGTCTCAGACTGAGCTTGTGTTTGTTGAGTAGTTGCTTCAGCCCTCTCTTGTGGAACGAATGTATGGTCTACATGACCTTTATGTGACATGTTGATTGTGTCGGTTATAATGAATAAATGTAAAAGAAATGTAGGTAAAATCAGTCTATTCTTATTTTTTAGTATGTTTTGTAAAATATGAAATGGATCCAAGAAACTTATCCTTGAAAATCATATATGACCCATCAACGAAATCAAATAAATCTTAACAAGCTAGTGTGAATTTGCTTATGACTTTAAACTAAATTATAAAGTGTCAACAAATGCCTTATGTAGACTTCTTTAAAAATTGAAATGAAAAGGTGCACAGTACACTGATAATAAAATGTAAATATAACTGTACCAACCCAGAATCAGCCTTCTTAATTTTAAAATAATAAGTCTACATAAATGTCCATTCAGTTCCAGATTATATAGGAATTAATAAAGTCACAAACAGGTAGGCCAATATAATGGAAAAATAATAATAAACACTTGTTCTACAGTAATAAATAATTTTCACACAATGTGAATATAATGCACACACTTGCAGTGCAGTAACGTAACATAAACATTAAGAAAAGAAACTCAATACCTTAAACTTGGAGTGAATCACCTTGAATGGCTTTGCTCATGTTATTTCTCAGTACTCATGATCCTGTCAGGTGTAGGAAAAGGTCCGACCTCTCTTAAAGATGAACGTGATGAGATCCCGTTGCATTAAAAGGTTCTGTGGCCTTTTAAGACTCGCGCTGCTTCCGAGCCGTCTTCTTCCCTGAGCTCGCTTGTCTTGCGTTGTCCGCACCACTCCTTCCCAGTGCTAAGGATCACCAGACCACAGGAAACATCTTCAACGGCAGACTATTCCTCTACCCAACGTCCTCACTTTTACAGTGCTTGCGTCTTCTTTGGAGTCTTCACCCTTGGCGCGGTGAAGTGTTCTACTATGCCGCCCACTGAAGCATGAGAGGACTCCGGTTCTTTAAATACAGATGGTTTCTTTATTGATGCACTGATCAGCAGTGCGAGCAATGCGATGCACCAAAGATCATAACCACCGTAGAACTACAGACACGGAATAAACAATGAAGTTACAAACATGCAGTCAGTAGGTAACAAAATAAAGTTACGAAATTAAATTATACCAACCACTTTGCCCGCTTGTAGCTCCAAATGGGAGGGAATTAGTTTAACTTTAACAGTCTTAGCTTACTTGACAATAACGTTATAGTGTCAATCTTTTTCTGCTGACGAAGCATCCGGGTCAAAGGGTAAACAGACAAGAAATCAAAAACGACCCAACACTATATAAGAACAAAATAGAGTGTGACATCTGGTGGACAAATAAAGAATAGCAGCATTACAAAAAAAAAAAAAAAGGCTGTGTTACAGCCGTTACAGTTGCTATCATTCAGACTAAACAAATCTGCAGCTACATTCTGCCAGGGTCTGTCAGGGTACTCACTGGGTATCAGCGGTTCAACAGGATTATTTCTTTCCTGGATGCAGGTTTTGCAGTTCCTGACAAGTTCATTTATTTGGGTGCCCATGCCCGGCCACCAAACTGCTTCTCTGGCCCGCTCTTTGCATTTTGTCATGCCCTGGTGTCCTTCATGGATTGAGTTCAGTACTGAATTGTGCATTACTGTTGGAATGACCAGTCTTGAGCCTTTAAGCAGCAATCCATCATGAACAGTGAGCAGAGCTCCGACCAGTAAGCTTTCAGAGATCCAGTCAGATGGCTATGATCTGGCCAGCCTTTCTGGCAAAACGACATGATCTCCACACACACGCTGTCCTCTTTGAGCTGTGTCCTCAGCTGTGTTAGATAGGATGGGCTAGAGGGCAGGTTCTTCACAACCTCATCTACATAGATATTAGTGTCCTCCATGAAACTTTGCTCGCTGTCCTTTAACCTTTTGTTGACCGGTGTACGAGAGAGAGTATCAGCTGTTATAAGGGCTTTGCCAGGGGTGTGAAAGATGGAGTAGCTGTATCTCATTAGTCTGAGTCAAAATCTTTGGATTCTGGGAGGGAGCTCAGTTAGAGCTTGGTGACCCAATAGACTAATGAGCGGCTTGTGATCGGTTTCAAGTGAGAAATGTCTCCCAATGAGAAAATCTCTGAACCGCTCGCAGCCCCATGTCAATCCCAAAGCTTCTTTTTCTACCTGTGCGTACCTCTGCTCAGTCTCAGTCATCGAGCGTGACACATATGCCACAGGCCTCCACTCCTCACTCTCTCTTTGTAGGAGAACTGCTCCCAAGCCGTATGATGATGCATCTGCTGACAGTTTCAGCTCTTTGTTGGGGTCATAGAGTATCAGGACAGGAGGGGATGTCAGGTCTTTCTTTAGTTGATCAAATGCAGTCTGCTGAGCGGTCCCCCAGACCCACTGGTTCTTCTTTGAGAGTAGATCACGCAGTGGTTTATCCTTCTCTGCTAGTCCAGGGATAAATTTCCCGAGCTGATTAACCATGCCCAGAAAGCTGCGAACCTCTCCCATGTTTGATGGTTCTTTCATACCAGCAACAGCATGCGTTTTCTCTGGATCAGGCTTCACTCCATCTGAAGACAGGACGTGACCCAGGAACTTGACCTCACGTTTGTTCAGCTCACATTTCTCCATATTCAGTGTAACGCCTGCATCTTGGAGTTTGCGAAGAACTGAGTGGAGTCTAGTGTCATGCTCGCTCTGGTCTTTGCCCCAGATAAGAATGTCATCCATATGACATACAACGCCCTGTAGTCCTTCCAGTATGAAGGACATCCTCCGCTGAAAGTGTTCTGGAGCCGACGCTATACCAAATGGAAGTCTGTTGAAAAAGAAGCGTCCAAAGAGTGTTATGAAGGTTGTGTATCTGGCTGATTCAGGGGACAGAGGGATTTGCCAGAACCCTCTATTAGCATCAAGCTTGCTGAAGACCTGAGCACCTGCAAGGGAACCAAGAGTTTGCTCCACTGAGGGCAAGATGTATTTCTCCCTGCAGACGGCTTCGTTGAGGTGGGTGAGGTCAACACAGATGCGCACCTTGCCATTTTTTGAAGGTACTGGGACCATTCCAGCACACCACTCTGTTGGCTCTTCAATCCTGGAAATGACACCAAGGCTCTCCATATGTGCAAGTTCTGCCTTCACTTTCTCCATAAGGGGAATGGGAACCCGCCTTGGAGTTGCCAGTGAGAAGGGAGTGGCATCCGGCTTCAGCTTGATGGTGTATGGCTGTTGCAGAGAACCTAGACCTTGACATAGTTTTGGGTATGACTCAGCCAATGTACTTTTATCAATACTGTCCACTCTGGATACTAAGTTGAGTTTAACACTTGCAGGTCTGCTTAGTAAAGCTGTGTGGAGGTCCTCAAGTATATACACTTTTTCCTGAATTTTTAACTGTCCTTTCCTCAAAGTTTCTGTGTACATAGCTAAGACTGGCAGGGGCTTGCCACCTGGACCAAGTAGCGGTAGGTCAGGTTTGGCTAGATGAGTGCCTTTAGCAACAGTGTAATAAGTCTTTGCAGATATGACAGTTGCATCTGCGCCAGTGTCTATTTTGAACTTCACATTGTGCTGTCCTACAGTCAAATCAGCAAACCTTGGCTCTGTGCCTGCATTGACTGAGCCCAAAAACAGGGGTGTGATCTCACAGGTGTTGTCTGTCCCAATTGCATGCATTGTTTTAGCTGAACGACACACTTTGCTGTAATGACCCATCTTTCCACAGTTGTTACATGATGCATCTTTGGCTGGACATTGTAACTTGGCATGGCTGGGAAATTTCCCACATCTGTAACATGACTGGCTGTCACTTGGTACTTTTGATGTAGTTGGTGTTTTCTTTACTTGACGCGAGGCTTTATGTGCGTTTTGCTTGTAACCCTTTTTCTTTACTGTTACAGCATCAATATTACGTTTGTTCTCACCTCTGAGATCTGTTTGCTGCCTCTTTATTGCCTCAGACTGTCTTGCCATGTTGACCGCTTTTTCTAGCGTCAAATCTTTGTCCAGCTGCATTCGCTCTGAGAGACTTGTGTCTTTAAGTCCCACCACTAGACAGTCTCGGATCAGCTCGTCGTGGAGTGCTCCATAATTGCAGTTTTCTGCTAATGCATATAAAGCAGTGATGAAAGAGTCCACAGTCTCGTTAGCCTGTTGTGTTCTTTGGTTGAATTTAGCTCTCTCATATATTACGTTCTTCCTTGGCACGAAGTAGGACTCGAACATTTGTTTAACCTTGTCATACTGTTGTCTTTCTGTCTCTGTAAGACTTTGCCCACGAAGAATATCATCCGCGTCATCGCCCATGCAATAAATTAGCGTGTTGACTTGATTAGCTTCTGAGCTCAAGTGAAGATTGCTGGCTAATCTGAACCGTTCAAACCTCCGGATCCATCTTTCCCAGTCGAGTGGTTTAGAGAAGTCAAACGCTTCGGGCGGCTGAATGGTGAAGGTGGCACTTGGTGGTGCTGAAGCAGCCTGCTGCTGCGAAGGCTGTACGGCGGACGTGCTCGCTCCGTCGTTGTCCATCTTGTTCGACCAAAACCTCTGGTAAACACCGTAAATCCTTTCATGCGTCCGTTTAACGCTGTCGCAGCACTTCTGACACCATGTCGTGTTGTGGGTTAAGGATTCACTGCGACACTTTGTGAGCGGAAAACATAACCTGCTTTATTCCTCTTCACATTCATGACAAACACACTGCCATCAAGCTAGTAACGCTCCCCCCTTTCCTCTGCAGACCCTTTCAACATAAGAGCATGTTAAGCAACACAGATTATCACCACACAGAGAACATGCATAAATAAAACAAGTGATCAGAACTTTCAATACCATCACAGAATACACACCTATTTGTTTCAATGCCAAATCTTTGTTGTAACAAATCACTGGATGGATACACACCATTTAAAATTTTGAAATGGATTTCTTTAGCTTTTGGATTTATAGGAAATTTTAAGTATTTGGAGCGTAAAGAGTATATGGTATCTTTAGAGAAAAATAGTTTAATTGAGTTTCGGAAAGAAAATAAGGGGTGTGTGACTTCCTCAAATATTTTTCTGATAGTTTTATTTGGAAATTTAATACTTTGAAAGTCACAACCTCCAATTAATAAACGTGGAAAATTGGGAGTAAAAACTGTTAAATTTGATGTGATTCCCTGTATCAAATTTAAAGTAGGAATAGGAATGGCTTGTACTATGGATGCAAAGAAATTATAGTTGACAACCACATCATGTTTGAGACAAAAATTTTCATATGACATCACATGTCCATTATCATCAACTAAATAAATTATAGCCAAATACCCTTATCCATCCAGTCCTTATTGTACACTGCTTTATTTTTAATTATGATATATCTATTGTTCCAAATTGGCGTGTTATGAGGGGTGAAATTATGATTGTACAAAAGTTTCCAATATAACAGAACTTGCTGGTGAAACATAGATAATTTAACGGGAAGTTTCTGAATATTGAAATCACATCTTAATAACAGCTCAATACCCCCCAGTTTTTTAAAGATTTCTTTAGGGATATGATACCAAAAGCTCTTGTTATTAATCAGGGATTTTAACCAGTTGATTTTAAGTGTCCCATTAATAAAATCAAAATCAATAGCCTGTAGGCCTCCATCTTTGTAGTCTTTGGTCATCTGTGCTCTCTTAATATAGTGTTTTTTTTTTCCCAAATATAATCAAAATAAATTTGGTTGACCTTCTTTATGGCTCTGTTGGGGATGGCCAGAGAATATGCTGGATAAATACATCTTGATATGCTCTCCATTTTTGTCAGAAATATTCGACCCAATAAGCTAATGTCTCTCGAAAGCCAGGAGTTAAGCTTAGATTGACATTCACTGGTTGCCTTCCCTATATTCATATGTTCTCTTTCCTCTAGATTTTTAGTTATATGTATTCCTAAATATTTAACAACTGATTTTATTGGGATATTATATGCTTCTGTCAAATCACAGCGATGAATTGGCATAATCTCACATTTATTTAAATTGAGTTTAAGCCCTGAAGCGTCAGAAAATATATTAATTACTTGTAATATTTTGGGTATTTCAGATAACCATTTCATAAAAATGGTTGTGTCGTCTGCAAGCTGGGTAATGACAACTGGTATCCCCATATCATCTAAAGGGGCAATATCTGAATTTTTAACAAAGATGGAAAGCATTTCTGTGGCAATTATGAAGAGAAATGGGGAGATCGGACAGCCCTGATTGACCCCACGTTTGATAGCAAATCTTGGTGTTGTGCCGCCTGGTAATGAAACTGTGCTATTTGCATCCTTATAAAGAGATTCCATTATGGCCCGAAACTTTGTTCCAAAACCTAGAGATTCCAAACACTGAAAAATAAAGGGGTGTTCAATCGAATCAAAGGCTTTGTAAAAGTCAAGGAACATAATGAAGCCATCGTCATCTATTAAATGGTTATAGTCAAGGAGATCAATTACCAAACGGATGTTATTGTGAATAGATCTGTCTTTCATAAAACCAGATTGGGAGTCACTTATAATTTTGTCTAGATTATTCTTTAGTCTATTGGCATAAACAAGGGTAATAATTTTATAATCAGTATTCAGTAATGTGATAGGTCTAAGATTATCCAGAATTTTGGGATCTTTACCAGGTTTAGGGATTAAGGTTATGATGCCTTGTTTCATAGTGGGAGGAAATGCTAAATTATCAATTGCTTCTTTTAACATCAGGAAAAAAGGATTTTTTAATCGATTCCAGAAGTGTTGGTAGAAATTAGATGTTAGTCCATCACATCCAGGAGATTTATTCAAGGTCAAGCTGTTTACAGCTTTGTCCAGCTCAGAAATACAAATATCTGCTTCACATAACTTGGCAAACTCCTGATCTATACAGGGAATTAGATCTTTGATGTGGTTGAAAAAATTATCTGAACCAGAAATAGAAAAGGCAGACTCATATAAATTACTGTAAAAAGAAGTGATTTCTTTCGCAATTATGACTGGGTCTTTACATAGTTGATTTTGGATTAATAATGTTTTGATTGAGTTTTTTTCTTGCCTTCTTTTTTCTAATCGACAAAAATAAGCAGTGCTCCTTTCTCCCTCTTCCATCCATTTAGCCCTGGATCTTATGAAGGCCCCCTGTGCTTTTCTAATGTAGATCTCATCAAGTTTTGTTTGCAGAGCTGATACTTTCTGTTTATCAAAGTCAGTTGGCGAAGTCTTATGACTATAAATGTTTATTTCTTTAATTAAATTTAGTTCTGCTAGTTTATTACTTTGATTAAATGACTTACCAAACTGTATGGAAAATTCACGGATTTTGAACTTTAAGAACTCCCATTTAGACACATAAGAAATTATGGTATCATCAGTCATCACTTCATCAATTAAGGCATGAATACCGTCGCAGAGCTGTTGACAGTTTAATAAGGTTGAGTTAAATTTCCAGTATTCCTTGTTCCTACTGCTACCACCAGGTGGCTTAAAGCACAACTTAATAACAGAGTGATCTGATAGAGGAGCAGCTGACATACAGCAGTCTGAAACAGAGCACATCATTGAAACAGAAATTAACCAGAAGTCAATTCTAGATTTTATTGCATTATTTGGTTTAAACCAGGAGTATTGTTTTCTGTTAGGATATTTCAAACACCAGGGATCAATTAAGTTATGGATGCCACAGAAATAGGATAAAATTGGATTGTGAGAGCTATGTTGACTTTTAGAACGGAATCTATCTAGGTATTCATCATCAACCATGTTATAATCACCACCCACGATTACATTGGCAAGAGGATAGATAAGTTTAAGGCTTTCAATACTATCAGAAAGATCAGAGAGCAATAATTTGTTCTGAACTGGATTGTTGAAGCCATAGACATTCACAATAATACTGTACTGATCATTAATGTTGAGAACACAGATTAACCAGTGACCATTGTTGCTAGATTTGGAGGTCACAACTTTACCAGGGGAGTTACAAAACAGAATGGCCAGTCCTGCTGATTTTGTGGAGCCGTGGTTAAAAAATGATTCTGTCCCCCCACTGGTTAGACCAGAATTTTTCGTCATCTGGTTTTGAATGAGTTTCCTGAAGCAAAATTAAGTTAGCCTTTTCACCCTTACAAAATAAAAAAATAGATTTTCTCTTAGTGATATCTCTTAAGCCCCTAACATTTAGGGAAATACAAGTTAAATCAACATCCATTACATAACACTGCTAGCAACCGCTAGTAAACAATAAGAAGATGAGGTGAATGAAAATGGGTAGAAAATGAGGAAGAGCCTGCAAGAAAAACTTTAGGCAGTGTCCCTTCAATATCAAAATATCATTACCTCAACCAACCAACTTTTTTTTTTAATTTTTTTTATATATATTATTATTATTGTTGCAGGAAAAAGTGAGACCCTGTTCAACGCTTGTTCCTTCACGGATTTTATATGTGTACCTCAAATCTTTATTAAGTTATTCTGCGACCTTCGATGTATCCAGCCCCTCCTCTGTCGTAAGCTCGTTTCCCAGCCGCCCGAGCTTGTTGTATCTTCGGCCACAGCATCGCTCGCGCCTCCCTGTCAGCCTTACAGAGGTCCTCCATGAAGCCGATTCCCAGTTCTTTGCATATAGGGGAGTCCTTGGTCATCTTCCACAGCATATCCCGGTGCACTCTTTGGGTAAACTGGATGATGATCTGCCTGGTTTTGTTCTCTTCTTGTCTGCCGAGTCGATGAGTCGAGTCCACAATGTGGTTGATGTCAGGCGCCCATGGAGGGGATATTTTAATTAGCAGGTTGGCCACCACATCTCGGGTATTCTCACCTTCTTTTTCCTTTAATCCCCGAATTCTAAGGTTCCATTGTCGCTTGTACCGTTCGAGCTCCAGGACTCTTTCCAATAACTCTGCGTTATCTTTTTTGATTGCCGAAACTTCCCGCTCCGTAACTTGTAGCTGAGTTTTGCAGTCTTTGACCTCTGCCGCATTGAACTCGACCGCTTTAGCCATGCTCGCTAGCATGACTGAGTTCTGTTGGATTTGGGCGCCGAGACCATCTACTTTGTCAGTGAGCTGTTTTATCACTTCCAGGACAACCCTTGTACCTTCATCAGCAGGCAGGTCTCTCATTTTGGTAGACGGTTGGCTTTTCACTGGTGAAAATGGGTCCTTCCTTTTGAGGCCCTCAATCGAAGTGTCCATCTTGGCCGAGTAGTTGTGGTGAGCAGTAGCTGAGTTCCCGCGGGCTGAATTATTTGATTTCATGCCTCAGTTTCTTATCCGTGTTGTTTGTCAAGGCCGTGTAAAGTTTAGAGGATCAAATTAAGTAAATTGGATGGTGAGATTACAAAAAGATTGGGACAAGTGGGAAGCGCTCAGCAGTTACGAGGCACCCGATCCGCCATCTTGCCGGAATTTTCAGGAAGTCGGAACTCAATGCAGGAAGTCAGATTTTCCCGACCGCGGAAATAAGTCTTCTTCGATGACGGCTAACCGGACCCGCCCACCCATCCACCATATTGCTCATGGCAACAGAGCCATTTAGACAACCGAAGTAAGAGGTTTTTGCTTTGAAACGTGAATAAATGTTAAGAAATTTAGCATTATTTTTGATGTTCATTTACATAAAAACATGTTGCCAGTGTTTTATATTTTAGTTAGGAGTAGTGGTTTCGAAGTCTGTAAACCATTCAACACTTACAAACATTATTATGGCATTTCTTTGATGTAAATGTTCTTTATTTTTATAGCATTGAAAAAAGCTACACCAGTGCATGTATAAGTGGATTTAAATAAATCAAACACTGAAGTAACAATACGTTTCTCACTCTTTTCTCCTCGACAAAATTTCAAAACTGACATTACATAAACATGTAAATCTTTACTGATCAATGTTCATCACTAGTCCATTACTAACACAAGTTATTTTAATGTAAACAACAAAAAGTTAATTCATGGATGTTTGTATCTTACATGTCAGACTGTGCCTACAATGTGCTATAGCTTTGATTATTAAACTTGAGAGTAAAAACTCAACAACATGATTCACTATGAATAAACCGGGACTTTAAGAACTATTAACTAAATATACCAGTTCAATAAAAGGTTGTTTATCGGCACGATTTAGGCCTCATCAGACAACACCCAAGACAACAAATTATTGAAGCACTCAAGTGTATTACTTTGAACTGAATAAGTTAATGTTATGATTTTTGAAATGTCTTTCATATACTTCTGAAGCCTACAGCAAACTTAAAACTATATTATTGGTGACTTAGTCCTCTCCTGCTTTCTATCTAATGCCCTATCACACAAGTGGTTCTCTCTACACCTTCCACTACAACTCAGTCCTGTTGAGCGACATCAGGTGGGACAGCAATACACTGCTTGCTTGGGAAATTTAGAGTGACCAGTTGACCTAATTAACCTTCACTATGATAAATAATCAATTGTTTAACAGTATTATTTTCATCTCCATGTCAAAAATTAAAATGGCACTCTCCGATGAAAACAAATATTTTTATAACACCATCATGTGGAAAAATCAAGAACTTGACTTGAAGTTATCATTTTTGAAATAAACTTTATTCACACACATATACACACAAACACACGTGTGTATATATATATATATATATATATATACTGTAAAATAGTGATAATAATAACAACAACAACAACAACAATACTACGACTACTAAACTACTACTATAACAATATTGAAAAGTTACAACAAAGAAAAAAGTGCCCTTTAAAAAAACGTTGCCTCTGGCCATCATTATTTCTGCCTGGAGCCGTGTCACTCCTTGATCTTCAAGTATTTTCACACCCTATGGTTCTTTATCATTTCCCAAGCAAGCTAATTTGTGGTCTTACTTCTGGGAGCATCACATCAAAAACGAAGTCCAGAAGCTGGATTTCTCCACTCTTCATCTTTGAACCGATACCTGGGACCTCTTCTATAGCCTTCAGCAGCTCAAAGATCTGTTGGGAAAGTAAAAATCCATAAAATCGTCATCATTAATGTAAACATTTCATCTCTGGTTATAAATGACCTAATTATTCATGCTTTATCATTGCTTGTACTGTACCAATATCTACCAAAATCTTTACAATAAAAAACTTTAAAGTATGATATTGATGCCAGAAGGAATTTATTTCATATTGTTGAAATACTTTATCTCTGTTCACGTAGTTAGGCAAACACCGGTCAGGATATGTTTTGGTTCATATTTAGTAACGCAGAGAAGACAACAAATATTATGTCATGAATAAAATATTTACTCTTGCAAAGTCTTTTTATTATTTATGACGGCTTCGTCGACAAAGTTCCTAATCGTACAATTAATTACTCAGACAAACCCAGCGCACTCTATTTTTTTTAATGTACAATTTCATTAAACACAACGTAACACAAGTTAAACTGTGAATAATTTAGGCACTTACGTTCTTTCTCTCGTAATCCGTGGTTTCATAACGCTGCCAACAACAAAAGACAACTGCAAGTTATTTTTCTTCTGTTCTTCTTCTGTTGCTCGCTATTTGCACTTCTTCTTTGGTTTCTACGTCTGTTAACTTCGCTAATACACGAAGAAGAACAAATTCCTGTTGAGGTCGCATTCAAATTCTGGGATTGAGTTGAGGTATGTCCGCCATCTTTGTTGCATGTGGGTGCCTCTCAATTCAACTGTCAAATTTAAACCTATAACACAACTGGATACCAGGGCAGAAGACATAAAGTTACAGACATTATAACGTTGGCACTTAAAGACGGCGCGTTTGTCAAAGAGCAATGTTAGATAAGATAAGTTTTTAAAGTTTTACAGTCTGCCCGCAGGTTTTACGCGCGCATCGACAACCATGGCAAAATGAAGGGAAAAAAGACAATTAAGAAGAAAGATGTGTTTTACTTACAAGTAAGATAAACAAGAAACTCCTTGAAATTATCTGGCTCTTGGAAGAAAAACCCCGAAGCTTTGGTTTACAAAATCTTCACAGAAGAAGATGTAGAAATGTTCTTCTGAAAACGTGTGGAGGTGACGAGCCAATCAGAGCCTTGGATACAGTTAGACAGCCAATGGGATTGTAAAACGGTTGTGGAAGACCATCAATCCCTGCCTCATTAGTTCTGGGGTTTGAGTGCATCTATAAAAGTCACACTAGTGACTGTTCTCTCAGCTTACGGCCACACCGTCCTGAGAACGCCCGATCACGTCTGATCTCGGAAGCTAAGCAGGGTCGGGCCTGGTTAGTACTTGGATGGGAGGCTGCCTGGGAATACCAGGTGCTGTAAGCTTTTTCAACTCTCTCTACAACCTGCAGAGGGCGCCACCTGCCCACGCTCCTTTCACAAAGTTTGTCACTCATCATACAAATAGGCATTTAGATCTATATCAATACTCTCAGCAAAATACGCTGCCAAAGACAAGGAGCTCTGAGGTCTCATTTATAAAACATTGCGTAGAAACCCTACTAAAAGTGTACGTACGTCCAAAATAAAAGGTTTGCGTACGCCAAAAAGATTTCCGATGGGAAATATTGCAACTAAACAAAAAAACAAGAAGATAAACTTCACAGAGACGGAAATTAAAGTGTTAGTGGGTGAAGTTGAGGCTAGGAGAGACATTCTGTTTGGTGGAAACAGCAGCAGTGTCACAAATAAAAAAAAAAACTTCGAGTGGCAGTGTATGCAATGCAGCTGACAGGACTGTCCCTGAAATAAAAAAAAAAGAACAAGCGTGTATGGTGTCAGAGAAGGAGGGCGACACCGACCTGACAGAAACAACAAATGAACCTGGTAAAGCACCTTTTGTAATATGTGGCTACGTTAACAAATATTTTAACATGTTTAAGGAGACACACTAATATGCCGTGTCTTTTCAACACTTTCACCCACGGTAGACGAGGTCGTCAGACTGCCACCAGCACCAGTGCTGCCGGCGGTGCCCGCGGTGCATCCAGTGGTTGGGTATTGACTGAAGCTGTGATGCCGGCAGAGAGAGACTCCATCAGGCCTATTAATTCTGTGATCAATAAATTAAAAGAAATGAGGAGTGTTTTGTGTGATATGGTGATAGCCATTGGTGCCTAAAATGATACATTAAAAAACATTAAATGAACCTTGTCGTTGTCATCTTAAACGCCGCATTACACCCTCAGACACTTGTTCCTGTCAAGGAGGAGGAGATTAATTTGATGTATTTCTCTTAGTATTGAAAAATTTGTTTAGGAGAGCTACAGCTCACTGCAAGCTGCAATATCGATATCATTGCTGTTCTGAATGTTTATAATAACATGAATCCATAATTAATGTTTGGTGTGAGGTGAAATGAGTTGGCGTACAGGTGCGCACGTTTTCAAGTCAAGTCAAGTTCGTTTTTTATAAATCACAACTTTTGCTTTGAAAGTGGCGTACGCTACTTTCAAGCCCCATTTTGTGCGTACGCAACTTTTATAAATGAGACCCCTGATCTTTCCAGCAACGTAAAAGCAACTGCAGATTTTTCTTTCACTCAGGACTAGGTTGGCACTCCCTCTTCTTGGGCTAAAGCTGAAGATTACTCAATAAACCAATCAAGGACGAGGAACAAGTGTGAGAAGTGGAGAGGAACTAATTCAACTTGCCAGCATGATAGTTTGAATCCCTGCTGACAAAAAAGCGCCATTTACCAATGACTTTTTAGACCCTGTGAAAAGCATCTATGATGCCCTTATGAAACATTAATAAAGCCTTTAGAAACCCTTTGAATTTCATTCATGATGCCTTCATGGAAATTTAAAAAGCCTTCATAGAGTCTTTGAAGTTGCTTTATGATGCGTTCAAGGAACCCTATTAAAGCCTTTATTAACCCTTTGAAGTGCCTTTGTTATTTCCTTATGGAATATTGATAAAGCATTTTAGACCTTTTCAAGTGGCTTTATGACACATTTATGTAACAATATTAAGGTCTAGTGGTGGACACAGCACATGTGGGGGAGTGCTCGTCTGGAAACTAGAGGGTCACCAGGTTGAATCCCCGCTCTGCCCAGAACAGATCACTTGGCCGTT
Source organism: Pachypanchax playfairii (assembly GCA_006937955.1). NCBI lineage: Eukaryota > Metazoa > Chordata > Actinopteri > Cyprinodontiformes > Aplocheilidae > Pachypanchax > Pachypanchax playfairii. The sequence continues at coordinate 16,758 of SSNP01000523.1, forward strand.
GTATCCTTGGGCAAGGTACATCACCCACATTGCTTATTTGTTGGTGGCCAGAGGGTCCAGTGGCGCTTGGCCTGGTAGACTCACCTCTGTCAGTGTGTGTCCCAGGACAGCTGTGGGTACAATAGGTTGGTAGTTTATCGTCACCAAACATGCTAGTGTGTGAATGACAATGTAGTGTGAAGCAATATGGGAGTGTTCTGACTTATGAAAAAGTGCTATACTAGTAAACGGCATTTACCAATGACTTTTTAGACCCTGTGAAAAGCGTCTATGATGCCCTTATGAAACATTAATGAAGCCTTTAGAAACCCTTTGAATTTCATTCATGATGCCTTTATGGAACTTTAAAAAGCCTTCATAGAGCCTTTGAAGTTGCTTATGATGCGTTCAAGGAACTCTATTAAAGCCTTTATTACCCTTTGAAGTGCGCTGATATGCACAAAAATGCTGGGCACCGAGGTAGTGAATATTACCGTCGTCCACTGTATATTATAAAAATATTAACTTTACTAAAGGGACAAGACAGGCTACTCCCCTCAAAATGTACCAAAAAAAGTAATACCATGATATTATACCGTCACAGTTCAAAAGATGAAAAATAACGTGATATTAATTTTAGGTCATATCACCCACCCCTAACGGAGGCAGCGTCTTGAAGATTTTTTTTCTTGACAGGACAAGGAGCAGATGACTACAGGAATAAGGACCTTTAAGGTTGCTGTTATTAGATCTTTACTTAAGAAACCTAATCTTGATCCAGGATCTCCAGGTAATTATCGACCTACTGTATATCCAATTTACCCTTCATCTCAAAAATTCTAGAAAAGATAGTTGCGAACCAGTTATGCGATCATTTACACAGTAATAATCTTTTTAAAGACTTCCAGTCAGGATTTAGAGCTCATCATAGCACTGAAACAGCACTGGTGAAAGTTTCCAATGATATTCTCATGGCCTCAGACAGTGGACTTGTGTCTGTACTTGTCCTGTTAGATCTCAGTGCTGCGTTTGATACTATAGATCATAAGATCCTATTAAAGAGGCTTGAATATGATATTGGGATTCAGGGAACTGCATTAAACTGGTTTGAATCATATTTAACTGAAAGATTCCAGTTTGTTCATGTAAATAATGAATCTTCTTCATATACCAGAGTCAGTCATGGAGTTCCTCAGGGTTCAGTGCTTGGACCAATCCTCTTTACTATATATATGTTACCGCTTGGTAAAATTATTAGACAACATGGTATAAAATTCCATTTTTATGCTGATGATACTCAGTTATATCTATCAATGAAGCCTGATGAGACCAACCAGCTGCAGAGATTACAAGCTTGTCTTAATGATGTAAAATGTTGGATGACACCTAATTTTTTGCTTTTAAATTCAGACAAGACAGAGGTTGTGACTTTTTGCCCTGAGAATCTTAGGAACAAGTTGTGTAGTCAGTCATCAACATTGGATGGCATTAATTTGGCCTCCAACAAGAAGGTAAAGAACCTGGGTGTTATCTTTGACCAGGACATGTCCTTTAGTTCTCATATAAAGCATGTTACCAGGACGGCCTACTTCCACCTGCATAATGTTGCTAACATTAGGAGCATTTTGAATCAAAGAGATGCAGAAACTTTAGTTCACGCATTTATTACTTCTAGACTTGATTACTGTAATTCATTATTATCAGGGTGTTCTAATAGTTCCGTTAAAGACCTCCAGCTGATCCAAAATACTGCTGCCAGAGTTCTGATGAGAGTTAGAAGGAGAGACCATATTTCTCCTGTTTAAGCATCACTTCATTGGCTCCCTGTAAGGTCTAGAATAAAGTTTAAGGTTTTACTTTTGACGTATAAGGCCTTGAACGACCAAGCTCCAGCTTATATTAAAGATCTTATTGTTCCAGATGTTCCTAACAGAGCACTTCGCTCTCAGACTGCAGGTCTGCTTGTAGTTCCTAAAGTTTCTAAAAGTAGAATGGGAGGAAGAGCTTTTAGTTATCAGGCTCCTCTCCTGTGGAACCAGCTTCCACTTTTTATCCGTGAGGCAGACACCTTGTGTAGTTTTAAGAATAGACTTAAAACTTTCCTTTTTACACAATCCTATCGTCAGGGTTAGCTTGGGTTCTCCTGAGCTTTCCCTTTAGTTATGCTGCTATAGGTTTAGACTGCCGGAGGACATACTGACCACATTTTTTCACTCTGCTGTCTTTCTTTACTCTGGCTGCCTCTGAGGAGGGTGTATCTCACATAAACAAGGGATGAAATATTCCCACTAGAGCCATCAAATTGTTATTGCTTTGATTGTTACTGCTGCCATTAACTGTTTCTCTGTTTATCTTTCTATAGACATGACGACTGGCCAAAATCCATCGGTGTTTGTCTGTGTCTCTTTCCTGTCAGCTCAGACCCCAGTCGGCAAAGGCAGAGGAGTCGTTCCTTTCCACTGTCGCCAATTGTGCTTGCTCAGGATGGGGGATTGTGCTGAAATAACAATTCAGCCCAATCGGCTGGTTCCTTAGATAGAAAATGTTTTATTATTAATTGGTTGATTTTTCTGTGAAGTGCCTTGAAATGACTTTGTCATGAACTGGCGCTTTATAAATAAATAAACTTGAACTTGAACTTGAATATTCCACTGAGACTTCAACTCGGATAGCTGGATTCAGGGTGCAAAGTGCTAACATAAATTACTCCAAACATGTTAGTGTGTGTGTGTGAATGATAATGTAGTGTGAAGCAATATGGGAGTCTTCTGATTTTAGAAAAAGTGCTATACTAGTAAACGGAGGTCCCACAGCACATAACCAGCTTTATCATTTGTTCTCATGACACTTACTAGAGTAAACCTATGAGTTATTGAAGAAAAATGCTTGTTGTAATCCAAATTTCACCAATGCTTCTCTTCAAGGACTTTCAATTTTTATGTTGATGTTTCTCATGCAGTTGCCCCACCTGTGTCGTTGAACGAGCTGTTAAGCTTTTCTTCATAATGCACTTGTAACCACATTGGGTCTAATTAGGGCATTTAGTGATTAATTTATTTTTAAGATATAGCACACAGTTTAAATTTCCACTTTACTTACACAACATACCTTGCACTTTTTTGCAGCTATACATTTTAAGTGAAAGTCAGTGAAGAGGTTCCACCGAGACTTCAACTTGGATTGCTGGACTCAAAGCCCAAAGTGCTAACCATTACACTATGGAACCTTTGACGGTGGTCCCACAGCATATTTTCCAAACAAAACCTTTGAGCACTTTTTCATGAATCCTGACATAAACTTTATCTCTAATGGTTAAAAAGTTGTCTTGTTGAGAAGGATTCAATCAAGATCAGTTGTCCTATCCAGGGGTGTCAAACTCAAGGTCCACAGGGCCAATATCCTGCATACTTTAGATCTTTCTCTGCTTAAACTCACCTGACTCAGGTCAACTAGTCATTCACAGGCTTTAGCAGGACTTGCTGACATGCTGATGCGTTGACTCAGGTGTGTCAGAGAAGCGGACACATCTAAAGCATGTAGGATGGTAGGCGTCAAAACCTAGAGTTTGTCACTCATGAAACAGACACAAGTCTATCAAATGGAATAGAATGAAAGCTTTGGCGTACGCCACACTTAAATGAGGATACAGGAAAATGTGTGGCCTTGGACAAGCTGGAGTAGCGCAGCTGGGAGAGCATTAGACTGAAGATCTAAAGGTCCCTGGTTCAATCCAGGGTTTCAGCAATATCTATCTGTCTTTCTAGATTTAGGGTCATTGTCTTTGAGTGCTTTTTGGCAACCATATAACCAGCTTTTTCATTTGTACTCATGACACTTACAAGAGTAAACCAATGAGTTATTGAAGAAAAATACTTGTTCTAATCCAAAGTTAACCAATGCTTCTCTTCAAGGACTCCTTTAGTCAATGTTGTCATTGATGTGTGTCCTGCAAGTGCCCCCCTTGTGTTATTAAATGACCTTTTCAACATATCGGCACAATCCTCTTACACCCACATTGGGTCAAATGTTGGCTTTTTGAAAACAAATACATCTTAAAAGAAAACAGACTTTTGGACATAACTGCTAAACTTATACGTAATATCTTGCACTTGTTTAAAAGCAATCCTACTAAATGTCAGCAACTGAAGAGGTCCCACCGAGACTTGAATTGAGATCGCTGGATTCAGAGTCCAAAGAGCTAACCATTACACCATGGAACTTTCCCCAAAAGCTAAATGCAAATTTTCCAAAAATCATTAAGTTTTTTTTTCTTGCAAATTTTCCAAAAATCTTTAAGGTTTTTTTTCTTGAAGGCTGACTTGAACACAATGACTAGTGGCAAAGAAGTTGCATTGTTAAGAAGGATTCAATCAAGATCTTTTCTCCTAAAGGACTTTTATTCTCAATGTTTAAGTTGACGTTTCTCATGGAGTTGTCCCGCCTGTGTCGTTGAACGAGCTGTTAAGCATTTTATCACAATGCACTTGTAAACACATTGGGTCTAATAAGGGCATTTGGTGATGAATTTATTTTTAAGATACTGCACAAAGTTTGAATTTCTGCTTTACTTACACAGCATACCTTGCCCTTTTTTGCAACTATACCTTTTAAATGGTAATCTGTGAAGAGCCCTTGCACAAGTTTGGACCGAAAGGTGTTTTAAATTGTCATTTGTTCTAGTTTTGCTGTGAAGTTTTTGGCTACACATGCAACTTTCTGACACAAATTGTGATTAAAATCTTCCTCAGATCCACCAGAAAACTAGGTTTCATAACGCAAGAAAAAAAAACTGTTGTAAAAATTTGTTTTGCTATATAATTTTTAGAATTAGGCCTTTGGTATATGTCACGATTCAATGCCAAATCCTTCGACATCAAGGAGATCGTTGTTGATGGATTGGTTCTGTTTATCTTCTGAAACCGTGAGAAGAAAGCACTAACCACGTCCCTGGGTGGGCTTCAACCACCAACTTTTCAGTTAACAGCCAAACGCGCTAACCTATTGCACCACAGAGACTCCCTCTTAGTTTTTAGTCGGCATGGCTTCGCGATGACCTAAGTGGCAAATTTTGAACGGCCCGAATCTACCAAGTCTTGCAAATGGAAACACATTTCTATCGTTTTAGTACCAGACTTTGGTTTAACTTGCACAATTTTGGACCGAAAGGTGTTTTAAATTGTCATTTGTTCTAATTTTGTTATGAAGTTTTTGGCTACACATTGATGTCACAGAGATCATTGTTGATGGTTTGTGACGAGAAAAATCTAACTACGTATCTGGATGGGCTTGAGCCACCAACCATTCAGTTAACGGCTGAACGTGCTAACCAATTGCGCCACAGAGACTCCCTCTTAGTGGTTAGTAGGCGTGGCTTCGTGATGACCTAGGCGGCAAATTTTGAACGACCCGAATCTACCAAGTCTTGCAAATGGAAACACATTTCCATCATTTTAGTACCAGACTTTGGTTTAACTTGCACAAGTTCAATGAAATCCATGTGCATGATTTGAAATGGATATTGTTGCGGAAACTGGCCTCTTTTAGGTCTCATGTTTCCTTGTGGGTTGTGTTTTACACAGATGGTACAAGCTATATTAAATTGTCATTTGTTCTAGTTTTGTTAAGAAGTTTTTGGCTACACATGCAACTTTCTGACACAAGTTGTGATTAAAATCTTCCTCTTTATCCGCTTCTTCCCTGGTGATAAAAGGAAGTAACATCTACAGGAACAACAGCTCTGAAGAAGGCGGAAGTAAACACGCCGAAACATGTCAGCTACAGGTAATACACCTCACAAGAAGCCTGAGTTTAAAAAGAACCAAAAACAAGATCACTTTGATATTTAGATATATATTCTTTATTTTCTATATAATATATTCATCTTTCATTTATCATACACTCCATTATCTTACAAACATTAGATGTCAAAGCTATTTTTAACAGTTCTTCTTACCTTAGCCTGTAATTTTTTATACTCCATAAAATTCATAAAGCTGTGATTCCTCTTTAAATTTTTAAAAGCTTTATTTCGATCCTTAATCATTTTATCACACTCCTTTGTCCACCAAGAAACTATCTTCTTTTTCCTTATACCTTCTTTCTTCTTTATCACCTGGTTTGCTGCCTTCAAGACTGCCTTACAAACAGAAAAATTTTATACATCAACATTCATATCAATTTTATCCATTTCCTGATCACAAATTACTTTAAATTTTTTCCCAATCTACATTACTGAAACACCAACTCTGTACATTCCCTGTATTATATTGCTCTATATTTAGTTCCAGTTCGGTCATTATAGGATAATGGTCATTACCAATCGTTGTATCTTTAAATACCTTCCATGAACAACACCCTGCTAAAGAATCTGACACTAATGTTAGGTCAATTGCTGACTCTGTACCGGTCCTAACATTTATTCTTGTCCCACTTCCATCATTCAGACATACATAATTTTTTGTTTCCATCAGTTCCTCAATAATTGCCCCATTCCTATCATTAATATTACCCCATAATGTACTGTGTGCATTAAAGTCCCCACACCAAATTACTTTTCCCTCTAAATGTTTATCTAATTCTTCTATACTCAAGAGTCTATTGCCTGGGTTGTAGAAATTAATTACTTTGATGCTCCCATTTCTTAACCAGATTTCAATTACAATATATTCTAATTGCTTTCCTATATTTACAACTCTATATTGAGTTCCTTGTTTTATTAATGTTATACATCCTCCTCCATTACCTTCCTCTCTATGTCTACGTACATTATCATAACCTTTTATAACAAAATCTAAGTTGGGTTTAAGCCATGTCTCCTGAATACATATTATTATTGGTTTTGTTTGGCATTTATTGATAAATCCCTTAAATTCCTGTCCGTCTGCAATCAAACCTCCAGCGTTCCATTGTAAGACGTTCATACGGTCCTGTCACCAGAACCTCCTCCTTTTCCTTCCCCCACAAGTCTTTTATTAATTTGTTGCCATGATATATCTTTAATGCCAAAAAATTTCTCTGCTCCTTTCACAATTATTTTTATTTACTCTGTTTTATGTTTCACTTGCTCTGTGCAATTTATAACATAAGCCATAAACAAAATCATCTTCTCCACTGTCAGTCCTGTATGAGTTTCTTGTGTTTGCACTTAATCTGATATTGACCTTAGCGGAACCTTTCTTGCCCCATCCTTTCCATTCTGCGCCCTTTTTAAAGCCTCTGCATAGCTGATGTTATGAATTACTTTTATCTGTTCCACCTCCGCTGCCTTCTTTCTGACTTCACATCCCCCATAACTCATCCTGTGCTGCCCCCCACAGTTACAACATTTGTCCTGTACATTTTCCCCACACTCCTCGAATCTACAGTATGTTCACCTCCACACTTTGGGCACCTCTGTTTCCCTTTGCAAACTGCTGCAATGTGTCCATATCTTTGGCATTTATAGCACCTAATGGGTGGAGGGATATAAGCTCTAACAGGGAAACTCATACAGCCTACTCTGATTCTCTCCGGAAGGACATCCTCCTGAAACTCCAACAGTATGGATTGACTCTCAACCTTGTCCCCATTTAATGTTTTTAATAATCTTTTCACTCTATTAACTTCGCCACCACAAATACTCAACTTGAGTTTTTCCAGATCCTCCTCCACTGGTATACCGGTAATCACCCCCCGTGTCACTTTGTTTTCTCCCCGTACCCTTTTCTCCCTCACTATCTTCTTACAGATACTTTCAATATTTAACACTTTCTTTTTCTGTTCTTCCTCTCCAAACTTTTTTTCAACTCTCTTGACAACGCTATTGGGCTTAGCTGAACTTTCTCATCTTCCTTTCTGAACCTCACAATTATTTTAAATCCCTCTCTTACAATCCTTTTCCGAACTCCGTTTGTCCCTTCATCAGAGCTAATCTCGTCTAAACTCCGTTTACTGTTCTGCACTCCAAACACACTTTCCCCATCTCTTCTGTCTCTCCCTCTACCTGATCTTCCCCTATTAGAAACTTTGGTCCATTCACTCAACTCCATTTCATCCTCATCCTCTTCCTGAGACGCCATTCCAGCCATTCATACACCATTTTATGCCAAACCTCCAAAGTCCATGATCCAAAGTCCGTCGCCAAAATCCAACCACAAATCGTTATTTTTTAACTCTGTTTCACTCGCCAACTTGCTCCGAAGTGCCAAATTCACCAGCCACCTTCCCAAAACCCTCACAGCAAATCTCACCGCCAGGTGATTCTCCCCCCCCCCCCCCCACCGACTAAGTTGGCTCCTGCTCTTCTCAGGCTAAAGCTGAAAATGACTCAATAAAACAATCAAGTAAATGAGGAACAGGTGTGAGAAGTGGAAGGGGGTGGTCCAGCCACTACCAGGAGGTGGAGGTTGTCACAACTTTTTTAATAAGTTGTAGAAAATGTTTGTTAGGTTCTTTGTTTTGTCCCTACTTGTTGTTTTTTTTTCCCAAAGAGACAATACATGTGCCCGCAGTTGTAACTGTTCACCAGGAGCTTCTTATTGTCAGACCATCAATCCCTGCCTCATTAGTTCTGGGGGTTGAGTGCATCTATAAAAGTTCCAATAGTGACTGTTCTCACAGCTTACAGCCACACCAGCCTGAGAGTGCTCGATTTCATCTGATCTCGGAAGCTACGATGGGTCTGGCCTGGTTAGTACTTGGATGGGAGACCGCCTGGGAATACCAGGTGCTGTAGGCTTTTTCAACTCTCTCTACAACCTGCAGAGGGCGCCGTCTGCCCACACTCCTTTCACAAAGTTTGTCACTCATCATCCAAATAGGCATCTAGATCTATATGAATACTCTCAGCAGCATCAGCTGCAGAAGATAAGGAGCTCTGAGGTCTCATTTATAAAACATTGCGGAGAACCCCTACTAAAAGTGTACGTACGTCCAAAATAAAAGGTTTGCGTACGCCAAAAAGATTTCCGATGGGAAATATTGCAACTAAACAAAAAAACAAGAAGATAAACTTCACAGAGACGGAAATTAAAGTGTTAGTGGGTGAAGTTGAGGCTAGGAGAGACATTCTATTTGGTGGAAACAGCAGCAGTGTCACAAAAAAAAAAAAAAAACTTCAAGTGGCAGTGTATGCAGTTCAGCTGACAGGACAGTCCCTGAAATAAAAAAAAAAGAACAAACGTGTATGGTGTCAGAGAAGGAGGGCGACACCGACCTGACAGAAACAACAAAAGAACCTGGTAAAGCACCTTTTGTAATATGTGGCTACGTTAACAAATATTTTAGCATGTTTAAGGACACTAATAGCTATGCCGTGTCTTTTCAACACTTCCACCCTTGGTAGACGAGGTCGTCAGACTGCCACCAGCACCAGTGCTGCTGGCGGTGCCCGCGGCGCATCCAGTGGTCGGGTATTGACTGAAGCTGTGATGCCGGCACAGAGAGACTCCATCAGCCCTATTAATTCCATGATCAATAAATTAAAAGAAATAAGGATTGTTTTGTGTGATATGGTGATAGCCATTGGTGCCTAAAATGATACATTAAAAAACAAATGAACAAATGAACAAATGAATCAACAAATGAACCTTGTCGTTGTCATCTCAAACGCTGCATTACACCCTCAGACACTTGTTCCTCGAGTGACGTCTTCCTGTCAAGGAGGAGGAGATTAATTTGATGTATTTCTCTTAGTATTGAAAAATTTGTTTAGGAGAGCTACAGCTCACTACAAGCTGCGATATCGATATCATTGCTGTTCTGAATGTTTATAATAACATGAATCCATAATTAATGTTTGGTGTGAGGTGAAATGCCATGTGTGAGAGGAGTAATATGCAGTCTGAAAATGTCGGTACATACGGTTCAGAGTTGGCGTACAGGTGCGCACGTTTTCAAGTCAAGTTCGTTTTTTATAAATCACAACTTTTGCTTTGAAAGTGGCGTACGCTACTTTCAAGCCCCATTTTGTGCGTACGCAACGTTTATAAATGAGACCCCTGATCTTTCCAGCAATGTAAAAGCAACTGCAGATTTTTTTTCACTCAGGATTAGGTTGACACTCCCTCTTCTTGGGCTAAAGCTGAAGATTACTCAATAAACCAATCAAGGACGAGGAACAGGTGTGAGAAGTGGAGAGGACCTGCTGACAAAAAAGCCTTCATAGAGTCTTTGAAGTTGCTTTTTGATGCGTTCAAGGAACCCTATTAAAGCCTTTATTAACCCTTTGAAGTGCCTTTGTTATTTCCTTATGGAACATTAACAAAGTATTTTAGACCTTTTCAAGTGGCTTTATGACACATTTATGTAACAATATTAAGGTCTAGTGGTGGCCATAGAACATCTGGTAGAGTGTTCGTCTGAAAACTGGAGGGTCACCAGGTTGAATCTCTGCTCTGCCCAGAACAGATCACTTGGCCGCTGTGTCCTTGGGCAAGGTACATCACCCACATTGCTTATTTGTTGGTGGCCAGAGGGTCCAGTGGCGCTTGGCCTGGCAGACTCGCCTCTGTCAGTGTGTGTCCCAGGACAGCTGTGGGTACAATAGGTTGGTAGTTTATCGTCACCAAACATGCTAGTGTGTGTGTGTGAATGACAATGTAGTGTGAAGCAATATGGGAGTGTTCTGACTTATGAAAAAGTGCTATACTAGTAAACGCCATTTACCAATGACTTTTTAGACCCTGTGAAAAGCATCTATGATGCCCTTATGAAACATTAATAAAGCCTTTAGAAACCCTTTGAATTTCATTCATGATGCCTTTATGGAACTTTAAAAAGCCTTCATAGAGCCTTTGAAGTTGCTTATGATGCGTTCAAGGAACCCTATTAAAGCCTTTATTAACCCTTTGAAGTGCCTTTGTTATTTCCTTATGGAATATTGATAAAGCATTTTAGACCTTTTCAAGTGGCTTTATGACACATTTATGTAACAATATTAAGGTCTAGTGGTGGACATAGCACATGTGGGGGAGTGCTCGTCTGGAAACTAGAGGGTCACCAGGTTGAATCCCCGCTCTGCCCAGAACAGATCACTTGGCCGTTGTATCCTTGGGCAAGGTACATCACCCACATTGCTTATTTGTTGGTGGCCAGAGGGTCCAGTGGCGCTTGGCCT
>SSNP01000524.1:9797-26707 GCA_006937955.1 Pachypanchax playfairii
TCTACAGATCGGGGGACTCGGGCGAAGTCAGATCCATATGCAGGGTTCCCTCTCCCGACCGGGATGTTTGCCCCACTGTATTCTACCATATTAAAATTCATGAAAATGATTTAAAAATTCTGCAGTTGACTTATTAATTTAGTCACACGTGTTTGATAAACTTAAGATCCTTAGTGTTCTTTGTGTTTGAATCAGAGAAAGAGATACCATTTTATTTAACTCAGAATTAAGACACGTTAGAGTTTTCCTTCTCCCTTTTCACACAAAGGGTCGTAAACTTTCTTTGGCGGACTGAAGTCCGATTGGCCCTGTTGACCACAAGTCTGTCCTCTTATCCAGACCTGAAAAAAGTCTCGACCTCAGGTTCCACCCTCAGTCCACCTGAGTTGGGAATCCAGTCCAGTTCATTCAGTTGAGATCATGGTTTCTTCCACTCTGAGAGGAAGAAGAAGCTTGCCCCTCCTCATCACTGAATGATGAAGGCCTGAAACTGGCAACCAGCAATTTAAGCAAATGCCCGTAGAAGACCGATCTTATGTTTTGCTTTTAGCAACTACGTTTGTCATATAAATTTTATTTATTTTTTTACATTTTAATGAGTTGGTACCTTTTATCTTAATTCTATCTTTTGAAATTTTGAGCTCATCACTTCAAAGCATAAGTTTATTCACCAGTGCCACAAATCTGGTGATTGACAAACATTTTTGGTCATTTAAAATCTTTGGACCACAAGAGTGTCAAAGACGACCAAACCACCGTTATTGATTCAAGCTGTGCCAAGGCTGACACGCCTATCTGAGTGGGACCCTGAGAGGTATCGTCTGCGGGAGGAACCACCTGGAGCGAAACCCAGTCCAGTGCCCATCTACTTGCTGAACACAGAATACGGTCAGATGCAGTGTTAATGGTGGTGTCCGTAATTTGATATGCTGATAATTTTGAGCCACAAGAAGACCCATAATTACTTTTAGGTTTTGATCCATTATTTTATTTTATATATATATATTTTTTTTACTTTGAGTAATTAGGTTTCAAAAATAATTTAGGATTATATACACAAGGTTATTATGAATCTCCCAATTAGGTTGCCTGCAATAATATTTAAGATCCAGCAGATGTCAGTAGAGTAGCAGCAACACAGTATCAGTACTGCATCAATATAGCTTGCCCAATGTGCCAATACAGCTCACAAGGCCTCATCTACCCAGCACTACTCGAAATACTTTAAGTTTAAATACTAGGAAACTCAGGAGATGGCTTGTGGTTTTGTTACCAGTAAGGTCAACAACCAGGCGAAGAGTGAAGGTCTGCCAGCAGCTTATAAGCACTCCTGCTCCTCATCAGTCTGATCTCCTCCAGCTGGTGTCAATCAGCCTGCACCAACTTTCCTTCATAGATGTTACTCTGAGAAGAGAACTCACCCGACACACAAAACACACAGTCGCAAAAACACTGGACATGACATTTTAAGGTACAAAATAGGACTTTTCATTACACTCTTGTTTTTTGTTTGTTTGGTTTTTTTTTTGTCTAGCCAAAAAGTCAGTTGAAAAAAAATAGGTCAGATGTAAAGAATGGGACGATCCGAATTTTTTTTTCCCGACCATGCTGTAAATAACAATAACAGCAACATTAACAGTAAAAATAAAAGTAACAAAAACAGTAACCCTAACTATAACACTAGCAACAAAACTAATACTGACAAGATTATTAATGTATAACAAAAATAGTAATTCCAATTAATATACAATATTTCCTTTGATAGACAATTTCAAGATTTATATAGCACATTTACTACAAATCCAGTTGCCCAAAGTGCTTAAAAGTAATAACAAAAACAGGAACATTAAAAACCAGAGTAAAACCAACATAAAAAAGTAGTTAACCTTGATCATCTTTAAAAACCAGTGCAAAGTGAGTCTTCATAAAGTATTTCAACTTCGAAAAGTTACTGGGCAGCTCTAATATGGAGAGACAAACTGTTCCATAACTTAAGGAGCAGCCAGTGAAAAATGTCTGCCATCTCTGGATTACAGCCTGGAAGGTTGGACATTTAGAAGGAGCAGAGCAGGTTAGAAGATCTCAGATACATGACTCAAGCAGGTTAGTGCATCAGCTCTGACAAGTACAAAGGAGTCATGCCGTTAAAGGCCTTAAAAACATTTAATAAAATTATGTACCAAAAAGGAAGCCGATGCAGTACAGCAGGCCTGTTGTCACCTTCCTGTAGGAAAACGAGCTGCTGGATAAAGAGCAAGCTGCACTCGCTGCAAAGCCAATTGATCAAGACCATAACAGATGTAGACTGAAAGAGTTATTGATGATCACTCCAAGGGTTGTACATCAGATCGAGTGTGAAATTAGTAACCCAATAACACTTGCAGCACCGATAAGTAGTGCAGATTTTCCAAAAATAATCAGCTAGATTAATTTAATCATTTTTCAGTCAGACAGATAAAATATCCTATACATTTGACATACTACAACTGTAACATTGTGTCTCTTTAAGTCACAGTTTACAGTGTAAAACTCTCAGACTCATGCTATTTTGTTTACATGCATACCTTCCACATCGATCAGCCAGTCCCTCCAGTGGCCAACCGCCCTCTCCTCCTCCAGCCGCTGAGAGCTCCCCCTGACTGAATAGGTAATGTTGAAGTCTGACCTAAAGACTTCACCGAGTTCAGGATCAGAGAAGAGACAAACTGGTTAAGACTCTCAAAACACAGCTTTATTAAACAATTCTCTCAAAGTACAGAATGCATTCTGGAGATCATACACGTACCTCGCTGGGCACCAGAGATCTGATCTGACTTCCTTGTACTGACTGTTTTATTAAGTGCCAGCGAGGGAGTGGCAAAGTGAAACTTAACTAAAGTTAAACTTAACTAAAAAAGGGCAGGCGTCAGAACTTTTCCACTGAGAGTTCTGCACACAACACCCTGATAAGGAAATGAGCTTACACATCTAAAAGTACAATCTTTAATTCAAGTCAAAAAATATATTAATGAAAAGCACACGACTAATATGAGATCACATAAGATAACATAGTAAAACATTTCTGTTAATAAAAACTCTTCTCCACAGTAACTTTGAACAATTCAGTCACCTCTGCAGCAGTGAGGGGTGCAGGAGGACCCCCAGCAAACATCCTTCGGAAGGTGTTTTCTTTCAGGGACCGGAGCACTCATAAAGTCTGCAGTCCTTCCTGCAGTCTGAAAAAAAAACAATGACACAATTAAGAATTAACAGGTATCGATATTAAACTGTCCAAGGTCACTTGTTCCATTAAGAATGTTATCTTAATGTTCACATTTTTAATATTATTTTCAAAATGGAAATTACAAACTACACCACTGCTTAAAATGTTATGATCACTTTCCTGTTAAATCAGACGGAAAAGAGAAACCAAACCTTGTTTATACACCAAATTGCACACATTTTTATAAAAACAAAGCCTTCTGATTGCATTAATTATTTTTTTGTACTTCTTCAATTCAGGGTTGCAGGGAAGACTGAGCCTTTCCCACCAATGACCTCACAATAAGCAGGGCCCACCCTGGATATGTTGCCAGTTCCTCACAGGGCCAACACTGACATACAAACAACGAACCACTCACCCTCACAGAATTGAACAATTAACTTATTATGCATATTTTCTGATGGGAAGAAGCCAGAGTTGCCACACATATATGAGGAGAACTAGATTACAGCAAATTTCCTTTAACATTTGCTTTAACAAGTTTTTTCTGGAAACCTATATGTATCCCTTAAAGAGGCCCTTCCATTAAAAACATTTTTTTCTGAGGTTTCTGTTGAATATTTTAGCTCCACAGGTGTTCTTACCTTCATAGTGGGTGTAAAAACAGGTCAACAACTTCTCTTTTAGTTTTAATCTCTCAAACTACGCAGGTGGTGATAAAACCCGAGTTCTCCGAATGGCCTGTATCTGTTTCATCACAAATCCTTTGTTAATTTTCGGCAGCTCCCACAGTTGAAACCATGCCTAGCAGGCTGCTCACTAAAAAGCTGTTAGCATAACCTAGCAAACAGGAAGACACGACGTCTGACGTTGCCATGCACAGCGGGGCAGGAAACAGTATTCTTTGCAGTACTAGCATGTGACCAGGAATTATGTATATCTCATTATTTACTTTCATTACAGAAATTTTAAAAAGGTCAAATTGCATCAAGGGTTCTTGGGTTTACCTCTGTAACCACCAAATAGAGAGGCTCAGTGCACTTTATACACTATAAAACAGAAACCTAAAAAGATATAACCAACTAAGCATAGACACAAACTTATACAATCTCTAAAGTTCATGTTGAATACACAAAGGGTTTGCTCAGATTTGTTTTGTTGTGTGACCACAGCATTTAGAAATGTGTCCTTGTACAACATATATCATAAATAATATATCATCGTCTCATTCCCAAGATTTGGACATAAAAGGTGGTACTGTGAGGAAAAAAAATACATGAACTAACACTCAACATACCGTCATCTCATTAAATAGGGTGATATGGTCACTGTGATGTTTTTGGAGACTTGGGTCTAGTCCAGCCTTACTCATCTCACGGGCCTAGTCCGGCCCGTGAGTGGCTGCTGATTGGCCCGCGACCCTACAAAATGTTCTGAATTAATTGAAAGTGAGACAAAAAAAATACTAGCATTTTATTTCTGCAAGGAAAAAAAAATATGGCACTTATGAGGGCAACTAAGGGCCATCCCCTTGTCTATTAACAGGCACGAGTTGGTCACCAATTAACACAGAAAAGCCTCTAATCCACAACACCTGCGCTGTGCAGCAGAAGACGTGGCTGCCTCGTGCCTGCTCTGCAAAAATGAGTGAAGCGAGCAAGCGCTGCCTCAATACGTGTTTCTTGCGAACTGGCTTAAAAGGGAAAGCCATTCATGGATGCAGAGCTTGTGAAATTTTGCACATTGGGAATTGTGGAGGAATTATTCACCGGGGACAAGCAGAAAGAGGAGATCCTTAATCGTGTAACACAGATTCAGCTGTTGGATTCAACTGCGGCTCGGAGATTGGAGACTTTGTATGAAGACAGTTTTTCAACGTTGCTAAATGAACTGAAGTGTGTGGATTACATGTCACTGGCTGTGGACCAGTCTACAGATGCAACAGATATTGCACAGCTGGCTGTTTTTGTGAGATATTCTAAAGAGGAGCTTTTCAAAGAGGAGCTGCTGTGCCTTTTGCCCATCAAGAGCCACTCAACAGGTGAGGCCATGTCCATTTTGTTGAAAGGTTTTTTGGATAAAAATTCTCCGGACATGAATAAAATCAACCTCCTTGTGACTTATGGTGGGCCATCTATGATCGGGCGAGAGAGGGGCTTAGCATCACGTCTCATGTTGGACCACCCCACAGTTAACTCATTACACTGCATCATTCATCAGACGGTGTTGTGTGCCAGAGTGTCCGGAGAAATGAAAGGAGCTATGGACACGGTAATAAAAATTGTAAATCATATTCGCTCAACTTCAAGCTTACAGCATCAGCTTTTCAAATTATTACTACAGGAACAAGAAGCTCAATGTTAGGTTTTTTCCTTATTCTATCAAAACCTTCCATTATTATAAATATAAGAAATACGATCACTCAAGAAGTTTGGTTCAAAACTCAGCCGAGGAGAGAATCAGCGCTCGCGGCATCTCTGTGAGACAGCCCTGATAACTCTGCTGGTCCCTCATCAGCTCAGTGTCTTTATTCACTTAGAAACAGCAATAACAGATAACATGAATCATCACTCCCAAATCAGTCGAGCCAGTCGTGGCTGGCGCCTCGCAGTTACCTTGGATTAAGAAAAACAAAGTGTTCTGAGGGAGAATGTGTAAGTCTGAGAACAGTAGCATGTCAGATAACAGGGCCTGTGTGACTGCTTTCACACAGGTCATGCAGGAGATTTCTTCAAAGTTGGTGTCAGGCATGAACATGTATAATTATGTTTTATTCTCTATCACTCAATATACAGATCTACTGCAGCACAGTGATGTCAAATGGCTCAGCAGGGGCCGAGTTCTGCAGCGCTTCTTTGCACTTCGCAAAGAAATTGCGGAATTCCTTTCCAACCAAAGCCCAAAGAAAGAGGAGTTGTTGCAGTTTATGCAAGATCAGCAATCCGTGGCTCTGATTGCGTTTCTATGTGATGTCACATCCAATGAACCAGCTGAATCTGCAGCTCCAAGGTGGGGATGCAAACACAAAAAGTGCAACTTACCCCCAAATCAACTTTTGCTAAAAACTCTATGAATGTGTGTTTAATAGTCCTGTCTACATTTCTGGGTCTTGCTTTTACTGTTTTTGCACTTTTTAAAAAAACTATTAATTTTATACCAAAAACCGTTAGTGGAGCGCCCTTTTCAGGTTTAAAATGTGACACTGCACTTGAATTGGATCAGGCATTGCTATTGGCTGAGACCTTATTTTCTTTAATCGCGACGTCATGATTCTGCCGCTGCTGAATATAAAAAGAGCAGCGTCTTGGCCATACCTCTGCTCAGTAGTGAATGAGTTTGAACAGGAAGTGTATACGGCCTGTTTGGTTGTGTGAAAACATGTTTTTATCACATTACTGAAGGGGTTTCTCTTCATGCTGAGATACTTTGATTTATACCTTGGACACCTCTCTGAAACATGCTTTTGTGCAGACATTAATGTGCGGCTGAGTCACAGATATTACACGAGCTAATCCAAATGTAGCTTTTGCTTTGATCAACAACAATATACTACGAAGGGACAGGTCCCATTCTAAGACGCTGAAGCCGCTGCAGTACGAATCATCAGCTTGAAACGGTAGTGCGGTCACGTGCAGCTGCACCTGTTTGCAGAGTCACACGATGTAACTGGAGCTAATAGCGTAGCTAACAACAATGTACCAGTAGAGAAGAGCCTCATTCTATGCCGCCAAGCCGCTGCTATCGACTCGAAACGATACGGATCAGAGCTGCTCGTCTCATCCAAATATTCCTTCATTTCACCTGTCCCTCTCTGGCGCGTGTGTCAGTCAGAGTGACATTTCAGTCACAACACAGAATGCCACGCCCCCTTAGTCCACCAGTCACTCCCATTTTCATGTTATTTTTTCAATCTCAGACTGTATCCGGGGAGGGGGGGTAAGTTTTCCTTTAAGTGTTTTTGTCGCGGATTGACAGGGAAATGGCTTCATTTCCCGACGCTGCATGATGTTCCTGTAAACGGGACTGTACTGTCACAAATGGAAGCATTGCTGGAAAATCTTTCGGAGAACTTCCGATCGCGCTTTCACAACTTCAAAATCCCCAAGCAAATGATGCTGTTTGTGCGCAACCCATGGTCCAGATGCAGGCCAACGACGTCCTGAAGGCCAGGATCAGAGAGGAGAGACTGTGTGTGTATTGGACACACTCTGTCCATCTGTATCCAAATGCTAAAAGACTTCCTACATACATTTTGACCATGTTTGGCTCCACCTACATCTGTGAGTCTGGGTTTTCAGTGATGAATCTGATTAAGGTCAAAAGGCGTAACAGACTCACTAGCTACGTTTACATGGGCACATTTAATCAGAATAAACGCCCAATCGGAACAAAAATACGTCATGTAAACATGTCAATCAGAATGTTTTGATCCGATGCAGCCTGATCAGAATGAAATTTCCTTCCGATCGAGAGGGGTGGTTTTGTCCGATGCTCATTCGGATAGACGTTTATGTATACACCCATTCGGAATGAATAATTATTAATTAATATTCGGGTGAAAAAAGCCCACTGCACATGCGTACAACTTCAGCGTGACATCTTTCCGCTTTCGCAGACCCAAGTAGGAAACATAGCGGGAGGTAAACAGAAGTGGTCTGCTGGTGCAGTCATCCTGTCATCCTGCTCTCCTCTCCTGTGGTGGAGGAGCAGTAGTAATATGTATTCAGCCTCTAGCTTGGTTAATGCGACCAGTAAAAACCCAAACATAAAGGTAATCACCTGCAGAAGGTCCATATTGGGGATAACGTGAGTCAGATCGAGCACACGATGGGGCGGGAAAGACGTGCAGAAAGGACGGAGTTTGTAAGACAACTCGCTGTGCGCATGCTCAACTCATTTAACCTGATTGAGTGCTTGGTGCATGTGTACTCATGGCATGATCAGATCATTTCAGTTAGTGTCCATGTGAACAGGGATTTGGGAATTCAGATCGACCAAGATTTTAATCAGATTGGGGAAATTTGGCGCATGTAAACGTAGCTAGTGACTCACATCTCAACCAGTGCCTGCATATTGCTTTGACAGCGCACAAACCATCATTCAGTAAGATCTCAAAGGAAATGACATGTATTAGTTCACATTAACAGGAGCGTGAGCAACTCACTATGTTTGTCCTGGAAGTTTAATCAGCTGATCCATACTTGTTGCCCAGTTAAGGCTGTTTTGAAAAAGAGCTGCGGTCGGAATTCTTTTTTTTACATAAAGTATTTCAAGACAATTATTATTCTGGATGGTTTACACTGTGCTACTATGTGCTTTTGTTAACTGAATGATCCAATTTCATATTTTCACACTTAGTTGTTTGTGACGTTATCTGCTTGAGTCAATGCTTGAATCAATGAGTGGGAACGCAATGGGGTAATAAAATGCATCAAAACATGAGCACAGGCTACACTTGTTTTAAAAGTTTTTATTTTGTATGTTGAATGTAGTTTATTAACTGGCCCTTGAGCTCTTCCAAATTTCTCAGTTTGGCCCTCTGCCCAGTTTAGTTGAGTATCCCTGTGCTTCTACAGATACATCCTGTTTGAAAGTATGTGGACTGCCTGCAGGTCTCTTTACAAGTCCTGTGATATAGTATGTATTTGTTTTGACTTTATAATAGACTCTTCAACGTCGCAGTGACTCTAAAGAGAAGATAAATTTTATGTAATTACCTTCACATCCCCCATAATCTTGTCCCTGTGAAGGACAAATACTTCTTAGACCAAAATCTTTAGTTTGTTTGCTTTGCTAAATGCAGACATGAATTTGAAGTCCAAGGATTTACTCTTATTCTTCACAGAAGCCTTCATAGAGTACAGCAATGATCATTCATTTCAAGTTACTTCCAACTGTTAAACACATGATGCATCTTTAACACTGTGAGATAATGAGTTATTTTTTATTTCATATATAGCTAAACAGAAGAGTGTTTTATAGTTAAGACGTGTGTCTTCATCCTAATCTGAGTTTAGTTGAAGCTTTTGTTTTGAAAGGTTTGTTGATAGTCTTACGCATCACAACGTTTACTGCACCCACAAAAGAAGTCTTTGGAAGCCCAATCTCCGGTCACACCAGCGCACTCAAAATGCAACCAGATTTTATAAGCCACCCTACCTAGCGCAGCTTCTCTGTCCTCATGTCCCGAGGCGTTCCCTGAGGTCCTCTGAGCAGCACCTGCTGCAGGTTCATCCTGCCCGCTATAAGGCCCGCGGTGAGCGGGCGTTCACAGTTTGCGCCCATAGCTTAAGGAACCAGCTCCCGCTGACGGTCAGACTCGCCCCATCACTTAGTATTTTTAAAATCCGTTTAAAGACTTACTTTTACTTTCTGGCTTTTAACTCTGTTGGAGCAGTCTAACCCCTTGCTGACCTTATTTTATTGTTTTTTATGTTTGTTTATTTTTATCTCTGTACAGCACTTTGGTCTGTGTCACTGCAGTTTTTAAATGTGCTTTATAATAATAATAATAATAATTTCATCTGGCTTGCCAGATTATTACAGTAGTTTTGTTACCCTGTCAGTTGGTGTATGTGTGTATGTGTGTGTGCTTCAGTCACCCGTTAACTAGGTCCAAGCCATTTCACCTGTCCTGTCTATCAGTGTCACTCCCTGTCTGTCTCTGTATATAAACCCTGGTGTGTCTCTCACCCCCTGCCAGTGTGAAGTGTTTCGGGCCTTCTGCACCCACACCCTTAGTCCTGTTATCCTTTCTGTTTTTAATGGATTCCCAGTGCACCAGAACCCTGAACCGTTTATTGACCTCATCTCTGCTTGTCCCCTTAGATCAGCATTTCCCAAACTTTTTTTGCCACGCACCCCCTTTTATGTCCCGGTCGTGTTGGCGCACCTTCAACCCCCCGCACCTTCAAAAAAATGCCACAAGCATTTTTGTTACTGTTGAAAGGACGTTGAATTTTATTTAGGCTGTATCAAAGAC
Organism: Pachypanchax playfairii; assembly: GCA_006937955.1. Taxonomy (NCBI): domain Eukaryota; kingdom Metazoa; phylum Chordata; class Actinopteri; order Cyprinodontiformes; family Aplocheilidae; genus Pachypanchax; species Pachypanchax playfairii. The sequence continues at coordinate 19,982 of SSNP01000524.1, forward strand.
GGCATGTTTACTCTAATGATGATCTAATGATCACAACAATGAGCTCCTGCGTTTGAATTAATCTGAAACACTGTAAAAGAAAAAACACAGGTTATGGAAATAACATTAGAATGCCAATAAAGTCATACAAAAACAACATGGCTCAGGAACCGATACAAAAAACAGGATCTTGATTTTTCAAGTGGAGCAGCAGGGGCGTTGCTCAGACTACAGCGAGATGAAGAAACAGATAGAGGAGCGCTGAGTATTTCCAGTATATCTGAAGCAATAATACAAATACCATTTGGCTAAATACATACTCAGATTAATGTCTTTGATTCATCACTCTCTCTTGGTTCCTCTCCTTTATCAGCACCTTTGTCTTTCAATTTCTCAACTGACAGTTTCCCCGATTTAAGCCAATTGAGCATATTTGCAAAAATGAATGAAGTAGAGGCCACAAGCTAGGTGCGCACATAAATTGTGTAGTAGAAGAAGAAGAACTTCTTCTACACTTTATTTCTAGATGAAGTGCATTTTGAATAGTAATTTTAATTGTCTTTGTTTAAAATTTTACAGAGGAAATGTTTATTTAGACATTTTTATTGTGTGGGGAAACAACACTCTATTTTGTAATTATTATCATTACATTTTTCACCTCACGCTTCTAGTGGCAGCTTGTGCATCCCTAGGGGTGCGCGCACCACACTTAGGGAATCCCTGCCTTAGATCATTATCTCTGATCGGACTGTCAGTGTAGTGCTTTGACCTAGAATGTTTTCTTCGATGCTGCCTTTGCCTGCTCCCTATTGGAACTATCTGTTTGTTACCAAAGACCTCCTGGATCCCACTTATTCTGGACTTATCTGCCTCCACCTATCCACCCTTTATGCCAGTGAGTGCCACATACAGTCCTGGGCCGCGTTTCCCAAAAGTGATCGTTCTTAAGGACTTAAGAAGGCTCCTAAGAAGGGTTCGGCTAAGAAGGAGCGCTAAGATACGGGTGTTTCCCAAAAGCCTTCTTAACTGTCTTAGTGCTTTTTTGTTCTCAGTTTTTGGAAGAATGGTTCCCACTCTGGTGTGTTACCCCATCCATGGTGCCAAAGTTGCGTGACCAGTGGATGAAAAATATGGGTTTCCCAAAGTTGTTCCTTCAAGGGAATTTTGCAGGGCATCAAATGTTGAAAAATAAGTGTAAAATGTACATGTTGTTCATGCAGTTTCAAGGTTTGAAGCTACTGCAACAAACCTGGGTGGACTCACAACTGTGACCTGTTAAACAAATTTTTTGTTAACCTGTATGTGTCAACAAAATCCTTCTGCACATTCAAAAACTGAAGACCCTGGTTCACTCCCAAACTGAGGCAGCTCAGACAAATCAAAGAAAACGCATACGGCCCTGGAAACAGGCTCCTGTGCAACCAGGCCAGAAACACACTAAACAAGGAAATCAGAGGAGCAAAGAAATAACCACTCTTCAACACCTCACTGGAGCCTTGCAAATTATCTTCCTGTCTCAAATGTCATGTCCAGTGTTTTTGCGACTGTGTGTTTGGTGTGTCGGGTGAGTTCTCTTCTCAGAGGAACATCTATGCTGGAGAAGTGGTGCGGGCGCTATATAACCTGCAGGCAGACGATCATTCATCGCCTGGTTGTTAACCATACTGGTAACCAAAGCCACTTCCGAGTTTCAGAGTTTCCTACTGTTTATTATATTGAAAGTTATTCAGAGTTTCCTAGTGTGAGTTTTAAGTTTAAATGTTCCGAGTTATTTCCGAGTGACCTAGTTCTCTCTCCAGGAAACCACCGCAGCGCACCCGCTCCTCCGTGCTTCCTGAAGAACCTCATCCTGAGCTCCTGTGTTCCCGAGTCTCTCTGTGCATCTTCTCAAGCTCCACCCGAACTCCTCGTGACCTCTGTGTCTCCCCTGTGACTCTCCCTGGACTTTCACGCACAGATCTCCACCCTCAGCCTGCCTGCTCTCCAGCTCGCTCACCTGACACCTGGACTTCATCTCTCCATACAGTCGCATCACTGGACTTTCCTCCTCCTCGTGCTCCCCATTGTCATCCCTTCCGTGAGTCTGATTATCTCCCGAGCACCTCCGCAACAGTTTTTTATACTGTGTCTAACCCTTTATCTCCCCTCCAGTACCGGACCTTCCCGAGACGCACCATCACCTTGCACATTCAATTCACTGTATTTATTCTGTAAATAAACTGTTCACATTCGCACCTGAGCCTGTGTCTGGTATGAGTTCTGCATTTGGGTCACACCGCTCCTTGCGAGCCCATGACATCAAAAGCTCCACCATTACCCTGACCCTCAAAAAATCCCCCATCCAGGGATTAAATGACTACAGACCCGTCGCCCTGACGTCTGTGGTCATGAAATTTTTTGAGTCCATCACAGGACCCTGCTGGACCCCCTGCAGTTTGCATACAAGGCAAACAGGTCAGTGGATGATGCAGTCAGTCAACATGGGGCTGCATTCCATCCTGTAACACCTCCACAATGCAGGGACGTCCACCAGGATGCAGGTGCTTTTCCCACAGGCCATCATCTTGCTAAACAAACATGTTTAACTGTTCTAACAAGGAAAGAACCTGTTCAATCATTAAAAAATAATGTTATATATACCTGCGCTGTACCACCTGACCTTAAACCACCAACTAGACTTTTATCTTGTTAAATAACTGCAAATGAAAAATGTGTGTGTTCTGTCTAACACTGTTTCTAATCTTATATATATCTGTCTGTCTGTAGAAGTGAAAAGTCAGCCTAAACCAAAATACATGTATGTGTAACATGCTTGGCCAAATAAACTTGATTCTGATTCAGCTTAATGAAAGAAATATATTTATTGCATCTATACTTGTACTCATTAAATTACATACCAGATATGAGGCCCTCTGCTCTTAATGACTTTGTCAGGTTCCAGCTCTTCTTCTTTTTTGTTTAAATGGCAGGTGGCAACCAACTTAAGGTGCAATTCCACCACCTACTGTGTAGGAGTGTGAGTCGGGAGTGGGGTTACCCTTTTTTTAAAAAAAAAAAAAAACGATATTCTTTTAATTAAACGACTCTTCCTAAGAAATTCCAACACTAGCTTATAAATACTGTCATCCCTGTTAGGATATTTGAATACCCCTAAGTTAAATAGCTTTTAATCAACAAAAGAACACCAGTCAGACACAGGAGTATGGTTGCCTTGCAAGTGAGAGGGCTTTTCAGACAGGCTGAAGACAACTCTGCCTACAACTCCTCATCCTTGCCCATTTATTGACAAAGACACACAACATCTGGAAGATACAGAGGGGGAGTAAGTTTGGGTCAGATAATTAAGTCAGAGTGAAGTAAACAACCACACATTTGGATAAACAACAGTAACAAGTCGTAAACCAACTGGTTTCTAAGAGAAAGACAGAAGTGTTTATACAAGTCAGGGCAAATCTCAGTCACTAACTCCTGCAACATGACCTGTAACCTTTTCAAAACATCGTAAAACCTTAAAATCTCCAACAATCCCCACCTAACAAAATCCTTAAATTCAACTCCACATATACTTTTAATTTGAACTTTTCTATTAACATTTTTCTATTTACTATATATTTATTACAATTAGGGGTGTCAAATTATTGCGTTAGTTGCGACAAATTAATTACAGCCATATTTGGTGCGTTATATTCCTTAATCGCATTAATCTAATTTTTAATCTATATTTACAGTTTCTGCTTTTGAGTTGCTTTTAAATAAAATAAAAATAAAATAACATTTCCCTATCTATTCCACATTCACAAAACCCTGTCTGATGCTTCCCTATTAAATGAAGAGTGCTTTTTAATGCTGTGTGTCCCATTCTTAATCTTGATATTATTGTTTGATCTCTATTACTCAATTTCATATTTCTCATTTTACCCACCTTTCCCTGTATATGAAATAAATGCCTTCCATTTTCTCCCCTTACCCACCTTTCCTGCCATTCATTCATCATCTCCTTCTTGATATTTGCTTTCACCTCTTTAACACTATACGGTATCTCTATCCATGTAATTTTGTTGCTTTCTTTGCATAAAAATCTGCAATGGACGTTAATGCCAAAGGAGAATCTGTACATATTATACACTTCTTTATTTTATTTTGTTCTATCCACATTAAGCTAAATAAGATTGCTAACATTTCCACCGTAAACACTGATAAACTATTAGATGTTCTTACTTTTATATACTTTTCTAATGCCGGGATACAAAAGGAGAAACCTGTAGTCTCATTTTCTGCATCTTTTGATCCATCTGTAAATATTGGAATATACGTAAATCAATCAATCAAATCAAATCAATCAAAAATACTTTATTAATCCCCGAAGGGAAATTAAGTGTTGTCGTAGCTCAGTTCTTCTTCCAGTCCGTAGCCTCAAAGCAACTTTTCAGAGCACCTTCAGCATCATTAGACCAGGTTTTGATGGTTTTTGTGATCACTGGTTGCTGCTGAACGATGGGCTTGTAGGTGGAGGTGAGAAGAACCAGATTATGGTCAGATCTTCCTAAAGGTGGCAGGGCAGAGGAGCTGTATGCATTTTTAATATTTACATAAAATAAGTCCAACGTCTTATTTTCTCTGGTGGAGCAGCTGACAAACTGTTGGAATGTTTAGTAAAGCTGTAGAGAGGGAGACGTTGTTGAAGTCTCCAGAGATCGCCATAACTGAGTTTGGATGCTGTGTTTGTAGCCTCGCAACAACGGAGCTGATGACATCACAGGCATTTTCTGGAGCGGTACCAGGTATTATATAAACCGCTACCAGAATAACACAGGTAAACTCTCTGGGTAAATAATATGGACGGAAACTCACAGCTAACAGTTCGATGTCCCTCGTACAGATCTTCTCCTTCACGGTGACATGTCCAGGATGACACCAACGCTGGTTAACCAGCACTATGATTCCACCTCTCCTCAGCTTCCCGCTGAGTTGCTTACTGCGGTCTGCGCGGACCGTCATAAAGCCGTGTACAGACACGTTACTGTCCGGGATGTGTTCATGCAGCCACGTCTCGGTGAAACACATAAAACTGCATTCTCTGTACTCTCTCTGGGACCTGGTTAGCACCTCGAGCTCATCCGTTTTGTTAGCTAGCGATCTGACGTTACCCATCACAACAGTTGGAAGAAACGGTTTAAATCTCCACCGCTTTTCTCTTTGCTTCACTCCTGCCCTGCGTCCTCTTCTCTTTCTCTTCAACTCAAGCGGGATTTGCTGTGTTATTTCACTGTTAATTTTGATTTGGGAGGGTTTTATCAGTTGGTCACGCTGATAAACAAGTCTTCCGTTGCCATGGAGACTCATCATAACCAAATCTGGAAACAGCTAAAAAGAGCCAAAAATATCCAAAAAACTCTCCCGTGCAGCACAGCCCCCGAACCGACGTAAAATCCTCTTTTAAAAAAAACTAATTTGACAGCTGAAGTCTGTCAAAAGACGGCTGTAATTTAAAAAAAAATCACGATAGCAAAGACAGAGCTACTACAATTTGCTGCCACCTCGCGGCGCATTCTAGAACGTCTAAATAATAAATAAATATAAATAATGTTAGTGAAGAAGGAAAAAGAGGAAGAGAGAATACAGTTAGGGAAAATATAGAATTATTGCAACAAGTGGAAGATAATGATGACTTGTTAAATATTTTGTTTACGAAAACAGAATTAAATCGAGTTTTACAAAAATCTAAATTATCAGCACCAGGAAAAGATCAGATTTGTTATATTATGATTAACCATATTAGTGATAAAGCTAAAGAAATTTTATTAGAGCTATATAATAGAGTGTGGGAGGGTGGAAAAATGCTGCAAAGCTGGAAGGAGGCAGTAGTAGTACCCATAAGAAAACCAGGAAAAAATAATACTAATCCAGGAAATTATAGACCAATAGCTTTGACATCTAATGTTTGTAAGATAATGGAGTGTATGATAAATGAAAGATTAATATATTATATGGAAAATAAAGGATATATATCTAAATATCAAAGTGGTTTTAGAAGAGGACGGAATACAATGGATCCTGTTTTATGTTTAGAACATGAAGTTAGGAGAGCACAAATAAACAAAGAAAGTGTTGTGGTAGTATTTTTTGATATAGAAAAAGCCTATGATACAATGTGGAGAGAAGGCCTTCTCATTAAAATGAGGAAAATGGGAGTTAATGGACGAATGTTTAAATGGGTAAAGGATTTTTTAATGGGAAGACAAATTCAAGTGAGAATTGGGAAGATTTTTTCTGAAAAGTTTCTTGTGGAATATGGTACACCACAAGGGAGTATAGTGAGTCCATTATTATTTTCGTTAATGATAAATGATGTTTTTAATGGTATAAAAGATAGGATGGGGTGTTCACATTTTGCAGATGATGGGGCAATATGGAAAAGAGGGAAACATGTAGAGTTTATTGTAAAGAAACTACAAGAAGCAATTGGTAAAGTGGAGGAATGGTCATACAAATGGGGTTTTAAGTTCTCGGTAGAAAAGACTAAGACAATGTTCTTTACAAGGAAAAGAGTTAGAGAGGAACTTAAACTTAAGTTGTATGGTCAGGAGTTGGAAAGAGTAAATAAATTTAAATTTCTAGGTTTATGGTTTGATGAAAGGTTAACATGGGGTGTGCATATTCAGAGTATTATGGATAAAAGTAAAAAGGTGTTAAATATAATGAGGTGTTTAGTTGGAAGTGAATGGGGTGCAGACAGGAAATCATTGA
>SSNP01000525.1:0-14884 GCA_006937955.1 Pachypanchax playfairii
CCATAGTGGAGTTTGGAGTGTGACTGTTTGAGGTTGTGGACAGGTGTCTTTTATACTGATAACGAGTTCACACAGGTGCCATTAATACAGGTAACGAGTGGAGGACCGAGGAGCCTCTTAAAGAAGTTACAGGTCTGTGAAAGCCAGAAATCTTACTTGTTTGTAGGTGACCAAATACTTATTTTCCACCATAATTTGCAAATAAATTCTTTAAAAATCAGACAATGTGATTTTCTGAATTTTTTTTCCTCATTTTGTCTCTCATAGTTGAGGTATACCTATGATGAAAATTACAGGCCTCTCTGATCTTTTTAAGTGGGAGAACTTACACAATTGGTGGCTGACTAAATACTTTTTTGCCCCACTGTATATGTTTAACATTGAGGTGATACTTCAGGCCCGATGTGCTGCGGTGATGTGCAAATTCCTTGCTGCATAGCTTGCACACACACATGCTCTTATCCACGCTTCCATCCAGTCATTTTTTATAACAAAACTTCCCATCCACGGGGCCAATCAAAGCGGATGCTTCTTCATTCATGTTCACTGTGGTTTGTTGTTGTCCTAAATAATGAACGCTGGTAGATGCGCCAGTATAATCGGTCCGCTGAAACTCATGAGAGATGTTCTGCGGTGCTTAAATAAGTGCGGTTAAAATGCGTTAAAAAATTAATGCGTTATTTTTGTGTATTTAATTAATCTTAATTAACGCGTTAAAGTCCCGGCCCTAGTTTATAGTGAAAAATATTATTGAAAATATTGTTCATCCATTTACTTATATCTGCAATCCGTCTTTTAAAACAGGCATTTTTCCAAATAAAATGAAAATAGCTAAAGTTCTCCCACTGTATAAAGGTGGTGATAAACATGTGTTTAGTAATTACCGACCAATTTCTTTGCTCTCGCAATTTTCAAAAATATTAGAGAAACTGTTTGTTAAGAGGCTGGATAATTATGTTGAACTGAATAATATATTGAATGAATATCAGTTTGGTTTTAGAGCACACAGGTCTACAACAATGGCTGTAATAAAAATGGTGGAAAATATTTCACAATCATTAGATCAAAAATTACATACAATTGGATTATTTTTAGATTTACAGAAAGCATTCGACACCATTGACCACAAAGTTCTGTTACAAAAATTGGAAAAGTATGGTTTTTAGTTCATTGTTGGTTAGAAAATTATTTATCAGATAGGCTACAATATGTTAGTCTAAATGGAGTTTGCTTAAAGGGAATTAGTTGTGGGGTTCCACAAGGCTCTGTTTTGGGCCCTAAATTATTTCTGTTATATATAAATGATATTTATAAGGTATCTGATGCTCTAAATTTTATTCTGTTTGCAGATGATACTACAGTTTATTGTTCCAGCCACAATCTCATATATTTGGTAATGGTAGTTGAGAGAGAACTGCAAAAACTTCAGAATTGGTTTGATGTCAATAAATTATCATTGAATTTAAACAAAACTAAATATATGATATTTACTAATAAAGAGATTACTGATGATAATAAGATTACAATAAATGAACATGAAATAGAAAGAGTAAATTATATAAAATTTCTTGGCGTGATTATTGATTGTAAAATGACATGGAAACCACATATACAAAATGTGCAAAAAAAAGTATCAAGAACTATTGCAATTTTATATAAAGTGCGATATATTTTAAATGCATTGTATTTACTTTACTGTTCTCTCATTTCACCATATCTAACGTATGGTATTGAGATTTGGGGAAATACATATAAAACTAGAACCTATCAAATCTTTCTATTACAAAAAAAGGTTGTAAGACTGATCAATAATGCAGCTTATGATTCATCTAGTAATGCACTATTCCTAAAATCAAAAATTTTGAATTTCTACGATTTGGTTGATTTATATACAGCTAGGTTCATGTATGAAGTTAAACATAAGAAAATGCCTCAGTCTTTGCAATTAATGTTCACTCAGCATGAAAGTAACTATAATTTAAGGGGGACCTGTATATTCAATAGACCATATGTAAGAACTACGTCAAGAGAACATTGTTTATCGAGTAAAGGAGTGAAATTATGGAATAGCTTTTTTGATGATTTAAAACAAGCTACTTCTGTTTTTCAGTTCAATAATATTTTTAAAAAGACTATTTTCAAAAAATATTTGGAAGAATGACAACTGATAGTGGGTCGTGCATTTTCGTGTGGACAAGTGTCAAGTTATGTGTTTATTTTTGAAAATGAGTGTCCGTTCACGTGCTGAATATATTGTATTGTGATAAGGGCAGGCGTAATAAGCTAAGGCTTTTTGCCTGCGCCTGGTCTTGGATGGACTTGACATGCCTGATTTGATTTATTTAAATGTCTTAAATGATTTGTAAACTGACCAAACTGACCAAATAAAATGAATAAAATAAAAGGTGTTCCCTGCTTCAACATTCAAATCCTCAGCAGGTCCTGCAGAACCCTGTTAACGACCCGTTCATCTGAATCAGAGAAATACATAAAACATGCAGGATATTGATATTAACATAGTGAATATAACATCACAGGACAGATCTGATAATAATAAATATAATTCTATTAATAGAAACAAAACACACTGACCGGAGGCAGATGTTCAGCCAGCTGTTGACCAGCTGATTCACCCATTTGTTCTCTAATGAAGTTCCACATACACGACATGTGAACAAAAACTTTTTATTTCAGTTCACAGTCAACATGAGATCACTAATGTTTTCATTATATTCATCATTGTGTCTTCAGACTGAGTGAGTGTAACATCTCAGAGAGAAGCTGTGAAGTTCTGTCCTCCGTCCTCAGTTGCCAGACCTCTGGTCTCAAAGAACTGGACTTGAGTAACAACAAGCTGCAGGATTCAGGAGTCCAGCTGCTGTCTGTTGGACTAAAGAGTCCACACTGTCAACTGGAGACTCTCAGGTCAGGAACTTTAACTTTTCAAAGTCTCACAGAGTCTCTTTCAGACAAACATTCCAACATCTTTCAGGAACATTCCAGATGTTCCACAGCAGGAGAACATTTATTATTCTTTCATTTGTTCTAACAGAAATAATCTTTGATGTTTCTGAATAAACTGCTCGTGTGTTTTTCTGATGTTGAACTAAATATTCCATGAGAAGAATTCTTTATGAGTCTCATGTTCTTCTGTCTTCAGACTCAGATCCTGTCAGCTCACTGGGAGAACATGTGAAGTTCTGTCCTCCGTCCTCAGCTCCCAGTCCTCTGATCTCAAAGAACTGGACCTGCGTAACAACAACCTGCAGGATTCAGGAGTCCAGCTGCTGTCTGTTGGACTAAGGAGTCCACACTGTCAACTGGAAACTCTCAGGTCAGGAACTTTAACTTTACAAAGTCTCAGAGGCTACGTTCTGACCCCATTTTGTGCATAAGCAAGCTTTATAAATGAGACCCCAGGCACTTTTGGCCAATCACAGTGAGCAATATTTATTTTACTCGCTGCGGTTGGCCGAAGGCACCTGATTTCTACAGGATACGACTGGCCAAAGCAAGGCAGCCTTTGTGTCACAATCTCAATTTGAATGCGGAGGAGCACAGCAATTTTACTGTTGAGAGCTTTATATACTATATACAAAGTCAAGGTCCCATGTTGAAAAGCTCCAACTGATCACAATGTTAGAGACGTCCTCATGTCCCTGGAGCGGACATGTCCAGGACATCCACCATACTGACTGGTGTGAACCTTTACCTGACATGGTCCCGAGCTGCAGCGTCCTACTTTAAATCTTGATTGAACTACTCAGTATGTTTGATATTCTACACCCAATTGGACTTGTTCCATTTATACCAACAGACACATTTCTTTCTGTTTTGGTGTGATGGTGGTGACCCTCCAGCAGGTGGCAGCGTAGGTGGTGGCCTATATCCAGTTGGGAGTTTAGGAAATGTCACTGTGTTACTCTGGTGGTCTTTACATACAAACAATTAAATGTACAAATGTGTTCAATAAAGTTTAAACAATATAACAAACATGATGTAAACTACTTGGTAAAAGAGCTTTTCATGTTTTAAAAAAGATGCAACATATTTTATAAAGTAGGTGTTTCACCACTTGGTAGATCTTGTTTTCATCATTGTTATTCAGTTAAAATAAGAATAAATAGTAAAATACAAAAACATGATCGATTATTTCCTCTGAATGTACTTAACATTTTCTTTACCTTTACAAATGGATCTTTTTAGTATATAATAGAATATTATTTGGGATATTTTGCAGTCTTCGTCATTTAACACATATTTTTATTAAAAAATATGTCAAGTTTTCAAGTTGTGCCCCCCCAATCTTGTGGCGGATCCGACGTCGGACCCTGGGACAGCTGAGCAGGTTCTCCAGACAGTGGAGCAGCAGCAGGACAAGAGTGTGGAACAGTGGAACACAGGGACAGAGTAGCAGCTGCTGGATTAGAGGGTGGTGTGGGACGACCAGACAGCAGAGCAGATGGAGAACTCTTTGACAACAGAGAGGAAGCAGCAGCAGCAGGACCAGAGGACGATGCAGCAAGGTGAGATGTTTTCCTCAGACCAGAGCAGGATGGACGACACTTGATGTTACTCTTTGCCTGGGAGGTCGACCACGACATAACCCCTATGTCCCTTCTAAAGCCCCAGGGGTTGATTGCTGAACGGGTGCCATCATACGTGGAAACATCCTCTTCCTCAATGCACCAATGCAGTGACAGGTCAGGGCGGGCTGATCAGAGGATCCAGGTGGATCATGACACTTTGTGCTCCTGAGAGCATTAAAGGGACATAAGGCAAGATTTGTGAAAAACTACACATGCATTTCCAGTTTATTCAATGCTAATGGGTCATGAAGCATTAAAAACCCAAAATAACGAGGCCATCCGCATATATGTCTGTTGCCTTGGAAACGCTGTGTGCTACATAATGCGCTGCAGTTCGACGTCCGAATTTCCCGCGCAGTTGTAGGGATGTGACGTAAATTGACGCTGCATGCGCGTTGCCGACAGCTCTTGAACAGGAAGTACATGGCCGCCGTGGACTTGGATTCAAACACTGAAGGTATACTTATGGATGTTTCTGCAGCCATCAAACGACCTGCATCCACTCTCACCCCCCAAAAAAGTGGCACCACGAAGAAAAAAAAGACTTTTATCAGCGGCATCTCGTGAGTCTAAAAAAAAATATGACCGAAGCCGGGCAGGCACCCGCATAAATATTGGATATGCGTTCGGTTCATGGAGGGAACTTCAGCTGCATTTGGGAGTGAAAACGGATGCTGACATGGCTCATTTCCTTGTGACCAGGTGAGAAAACATTATAGGTCGTGTTTAGAGCCTGATACAGTATGAAAATGATGAGATCAAATCAAATAACAGAGTGGAGAGACCTGACGTGAAGTATGTTAGCCTCCCCGGTGCAGTGCTGTGAAGACGAACAGTCTGTAAAGTGTCTGTGCGCGCTCCCGTGCCGGCTTGGCTGGTGGCTGCAGCACCTGTCGCGGCAGCACTGAGTCAGATTTTGTAAAGCTGCCTTAAGTTCCTTTAAAAGGGACAAGTTCTGTCTTTTGTGGACACTGGGAATTATCAAAAGTAAGTATTTAATTTTAATGTGCCCCAAACAAGTATTACTATTTAAATGAATACATAATGGACATTCTGTCCTTTAATTCATTTTTAAAGATACATTAGAAATATTATGATATACAGTTTTGTTTCAACTGTAGATCATAATCTGCCTAAACAGGGGTGTCAGACTCTAGTCCCCGAGGGTCCTTGAGGGCCACTGTCCTGAATGTTTTAGATATTTTCCAGCTTTAAAACACGTGATTCAAAAGATTTAATGACTTTATCAGAATCAACAAGTTCTACAGAGATCTGTTAATGACCTGTTGATTTGAATCAGGTGTATTGAAGCAGAATAGCATCTAAAACATGAAGGATAGTGGCCTTCAAGGACTGGAGTTTGACACATGAACAACTTTGACCTCAAGTATTTGAGATCAAAGAGAAATCCCAGAAATATTTATCCACCCATCCATTTTCCAAACTCCTCATTCCTGTTTTCATGTTCACATGGAGGCAGGTGCTTATCTCCAGCAGTATTCAGGCTAAAGGCAGGCTTCAAAGAAATATGTAAAATAAATGAAATCAACTGAAATAGTTCTGTAAATCAAACTAAAATCTTTAGAAGCAGGTTCTCCTGCAGGTGATGCATCAAGTCCAAAGGTTTAGTTCAGGAACTGAACAAGAACAAGGACCACACCCACACCACGTTAAATAAGTAGCTGACAATCAGTGTGGAGATTTATTATCTGCTTTAAAAGACAAAACTTGATTTACTTAAGGTAATACAGATAGTCATAGTCATCATGGATAATTAACATTTATCTCTTTTATAGTTCTGATTTTAGAAAATCATAAAAAGAACTCCATCTAATAGAAAAATAATTAATTATCTGTTATTAAGAAAAAATAAAGACAGCTGTTGATTCCAATGATCCAGAGACGTCCTTGTCCTGGTTCAAAAGACTTTCCTTGTTTGATTTTCATTAAAGAAATCTGTCCAGTAGAGGAAGACCAAGTCAGCTGGTGTCTTTCAGTTTGAGATTGACTGAATACACATGATCCAGACTGTGTTAAGTGTAGTAGTATTTAACATGAGGTTAACTTTGGCTGGTTAGATTGTATAAAAAGGTAAAATCATGTAAAGTCACATCTAAATAAATGATAAAAAAGTAGTAACATGCAAAATAAAAAGATAATACAGACTTAATGGTAAAATATAAAATTATCTTTCAAATCTACGAGTTAGAACATCTCAGGAAACCTAAAGATGATTCACTGATTTAAAATAAAAAATATTTTCAAATTTCTAAAAACAGCAAAAACAGATCAGCTTGAAGTAAAGGTAAATTAATTATGAAATTATGAAGGGTTGTTTCATTCATGGATTGAATATTTGTGAGAAATGACATTTATGCAGCTGTTTTCTCATGTTCAACAGCTTGTCCTCATGTTGTTTTCATCCAACAGACAATATGCTAAAAGAAGTGATGAAATCCTGCTGAAGATGGAAAGGAAGCTGATAACAGTAATATGATTTATCTTTAAAGTTGAGACTCATTTCTCTGTCACCGTCATTTTTGCATCGGTGTAGGTGACGCCTTTGTAGATACCACTGGTGTTGAACTTCAAGGCTTTTCCATTGTAGCAGGTGATTTTCACCTTTCCAGTGTAGGGAAGATCCACAGTAGCTCTGCCGATGGTGATTTTAACCTCCACAGATTTTTTGGGAGGGACATTTACGGTATACTTTAAGGTCTCTTTTCTCTCTTCAGTATTCTCTAAGGTGTAAGAACTTTCTTGACCAATGGTGAAGCCAAAGCCAGCTGAAACTTCCACAACCTCTGGGATTCCTGCCTTGACCTCAAAATTGAAGGTTGCTTCCATTTTGTTGCTCACAGACCAGGATGATTTTTTGGTTATAGTTTTACTTGTTTCCACTTCGTTTGACTGGTCAACATTAGTGTTGTTTTCATAAGTGAGAGACTTGATTTCTTCAGTAGAGATCTGTGGAATGATCTGATGAAGGGTCGGGTAGTAAAGATCGGTCAGGACAGTTGACTTGATGGTGTTGATAAATACAAACCCAAAAGAATCAATGTCTGCACCTGCATTCCCTAAAACTCCCAAACAAATTCCAGATCCAACATCTATGGGATACTCTTTTTTCAATCCCCAATCTGTCATTTTTGCAAAGAACTCTCGTGAGCGATCGGTCTTGAATTTGATGGCACCAAGACGGGTTCCAGCTCCATTGCCCCACAGTGAAAGTGATTTAATCTGCTCACCATCTTGGAACTCAAACTGTGTAAGTGCACCATCAGGATTTCCAAACTGCTCAACTCGACCATCAGTCAGCCACACCTTTATGGCCTTTATCTGCCACCCTCCAGCCCACGCCCATATCTTCGTCAGTGTGGCTCCGTTGCTTTCACCAGTAAAACTAAAGGAACTGCCTCCTTGTCCACCAATAACCATCACAGGTGCCAGGAAGGACATGTTTTTGGTTAGAAGTTTCACCTGAAAAAAAAACAGCAAGTACAAGAGTTTCATGAATACATTTGGTTTGTAGTCAAACAGTTTAAGTTTATCTAAAACATTATTATACATTTCTGAGTTTTCAATTTAAAGTTTTCCATCACAGTTAAAGGGATTCTAAGGAGGTTTAACAACACATACATTTATAGAACTGTACAATTTCTTCCTCATACATGCTCCACCAATGTCCTGGCCACTAGAAAGAGCCCAGGCATTTTCACTGTAGTTGTCGCTATATGCATGTAAAATTATTTTATTAGTTATTAATAGAGCTTGTTCGGGTCAAACACACACCGTACTTTCCAGAGGCACACGAATGAATCATGAAGTCATGCGCATTCATGCTTAGGCATGGCGTTAGAGTTGCGTTTGAAGCATGGATTCTACTGCGAACAATAGAGAACACTCCAACCCAGAACCCAAACCAAGAAAAAGGAACCAAGAGTTTTACCAGCGTGACAAAAACGGAGAAACTTGAGTCGGATAGACATAGGTCTAAATTTGGTTTAAATATCATACATCACATTTATTATCTCATGTGAAGTCATGCTGGCAAATCTGTAAATTGTAAAATACAGGACTGACTCAGCTGCGACTGCACATACAGCATGCACGCCTCATGCACGAGCTAACCATTAAGGCTGCTGTTATGCGTTTGGCCTGACGGAGCAATCGCGAGCCCAAAAATTTCAAACTCTTTACAGCAGCTTAGAATAGAATAGAATAGAATAGAATAGAATAGAATAGAATAGAATAGAATAGAATAGAATAGAATAGAATAGAATAGAGTGCAATTCTTAAAGTAGTTAGGTTATAATTGAAAAATTACAGATTTTGCATTGAACTGTGCATGAAAAAAGTAAACATGAATGTGTAAGCTTTAACATAAAATATTATTTTTCCCTTTTGATCTGCTTTTTCAGTTCAAGATTTGAATGGTTTCTGATTCCATAGCCTCCAGTTTGTCCGTCTGAGACTTTTCAATTTCTTTAGAAGTTATTGATGTAGTATTTTATTGTGAGTGATTGAGTGGTCTGGCTGAAGAATAATGATAAAAATTCCCCTGTTTTAATCGACCTGTTTTTTCTTTTTTTCCTGTTTTTCTGGGGATTTCCTTTTGTATTTTGTTTTGTTAGAGCAGACTACATAAGTATGTAATACTGTAGGGATTCCTCTGTATATGAGTGACTGAACTCTGGGATCAGAAGAAATACTGGGTGTAAGGAACATAAATCATTCTCAAATAATCTTAATGAGTGTCTCAAACTAAATGAACTTTTCTTAAAAGGGATTATATTACATGTCAGGTTCAGTGTCTGTGTGTGCTGTGTTTTCTGTGTGGGGTGAGTCATCTGTCTGCAGGAGGATCTACGCTGGAGTGTGAGGCAGATTATCTACACCTGGCGGCGATCAGCGCTGATGAGGAGCAGGGTGCTGCTTAAGCCAGATGCAGACGTTCATTCAGCGCCTGGTTGTTGACCTAAATGGTAGCTTCCTTGTGCCGTCCTAGTGATAATTATTTCCTAGTGATTCCTAGTGAACTTTTTGTGATTTTGAGAAAACCTCTTTAGAACCTTTATGCTCCTTGTGAAGACTCTCGTTGGATTTTTGTGTACAACTAAACCTGTTCTCTCCAGGATTGTTCACCCTGCTCCTGGAGTTCGTGAGAGCATTTCTGTGCCCAACGACTGGTCGCCTGAAGCCTGATCTGTCTCCCTCCGGCTTCCTCACACCATCTGGTCTCCTCCATTCTGGACTCACCCTCTCCCTGCACAGCACCGCACTGGACCTGCCCTCCCTTCGAGTGTGATCACCTGCCTCCTCCTGTGAGTGTCATCTCCTCTTTAAGCAAGATCTCTCAACCCGTCACAGTGACTCTAGAACTAACTCTCCTCTCCGTTACAGTGCTGAGATTCTCCCTGGCGCACCAGATCACCGAGCACATTCACTGCACTGTAAATAATCAACCCATTGTAAATAAACCTTTCACTTTTGCACCTGAGCTGCTGTCTGAGTTCTGCAATGTGGGTCACAAAGGTCACTGAGCCCGTGACATTACATGAAAATAAAATTCTCAGTTTAATTCAGATTCTTTGGTGTTAAAAAATGCAACATTCTTCAACTGGCCATATCAAGTTTGGTATCACACACCATAAAGTAATAAGATCAAATGCTTCATATTTTTACACTGATGGTCCAGCATAAAGAGCTGCAGAGCTGATATAAAAAGTTCTGCATTTTTAGGATTTAAACATCTTTTGGGTGATGAAAAAAAACTTTTGGACTGTTTAATGTTAAAATACAGATTTAAAATAACAAAAGCACTTCCACAAGAAGAAGTCTGAAGAAAATGTTACAACAACAGAACCATATGTTGAGTCAAAGATTTGTACCCAGAATAGTGAGATACTCACAGGGAAGTTGTAAGTTGACGTCCCAGCAGGATAGTGTGGCTCCTCGAAGCAGTAGTTCAGCTCAAGCTTAAATAAGCCTGGAGGTCAGCACAGAGATGGGTGGGGTTTCTAGACAGCATCAGAAGTTTTACTTCTTTTGGACATGCGCACACAGTCTGGACACAAAGGAATTCTTGGCTAAATTTCATGGACCAAAAAAAAACATTAAAAAAAAAAAGGGTTTGAAGGACATGTTAAGACAGGAGAGGAAAAATGTGAAATGTTCAGAAAGGTACACATTTAGGACTACTGCTCATAAAAAATAAAGAATACTGCATATTGAAAGTTAAAGAATTACTCATGGAAATGGTGAACTGCTGTTTTGCAACAATTTCTTAATCTGTTTTGCAACAACTCTCACTGTTACAGGAAAAAACTGTTAAAAACTATTGTTCTGTATGTGATTTCTGCTGTCTCAGGTTTTACCTTACATAACAAGGATCAAGAAAAGAGCAAGTTGAATGTATCTGATGATTTTCAGTCCTTTTTTTCTTGCAGTTTTGAATGATGGCGAGTATTCTTTAACAAGGGACAACAGTACACCATAAATTTAAATGTGCAATGCAAATTCTAACGAGTTCAATGTCATTTGTTTCTAATTTAACCAAATATGGAGTTATTTTACACTCTGCGTACATATTTGTACAGAGCAAGAGTTTGCATGCCAAGTTTTCCTCAGGCCACGTCAAAGAGGCTCTTTAATCTGACAAAGCAAGACGAAGCACGAAGAAACATGCAGGTGGATCCTTGGTTCATCACATAGCCGGTCCGTGTTCTTACAGGCCCAAATACCAAATCCACATGAGGTGTATAATTGTGAAAAAGACACAGACAAGTTCCCAACACTGGTCCCAAAAACACCTCTGAAAAATCAGATTTTATTTCATGTATGCACGTCTTTGTGGAACATTTTTATTTCTCAGCCTTAATTTAGGACCAAAGCAGAAAAGTTGGTTTTAAAACTGTTTTTAGAAAGAAAGAATCCTTCTTGTTCCACAAGTCCCTCTGACTTTGATAAGTTGAAAAGCACCTTCACTGTTCATCACATCATGCATACCAGTGGCGGCTCCAGCCAGTTTTGGATGGGGGGGGGCAATGGGGGTCCTAGTTATTTAAAGGAGGGTTTCACGAAAGCCAGCAAAAATTGTAGTGTTGTCCTGCATCCAGTCCGCCGGAGGGTCCCAGCAGTCCAGCATCCAGTCCGCCAGAGGGTCCCAGCAGTCCAGCATCCAGTCCGCCAGGTTATCCTTCGTACCAGCATACAATTCACCAGAGGGTCCCTGCGGGCCAGCATCCAGTCTGCCAGAGGGTCCCAGCATTCCAGCATCCAGTCTTGACGTGCCGGTTTCCAGTTCTGCAGAGGGTGCCACAGGGTTATCTGGACCTTACCTCAACCTTACCTTATTAACCTGTACCACGTCCATGCAACTATTCCACATGATAAATCCACACACAGAAATAAACACAGTTATACTTACAATATTTACTGTCTGCCAACATCATCACAACAGGACAGGTTTAAAATAAAGATTCTGCATAATGAAAACACACTACCAGCACCATAACTGTAGGTAAAGAGTTAGGCTGCATCAATACTTTTGCCTACTGTGCAGAGTACATTTGCTGAACAAAATACAAAGCAGTACTCTTTTTCTTTTTTTACCAGGATTTAAGGCAAGTTCTATCTAATTATGTTTTTGTGCCAAGCATGTCAAAATCATAACATGAAGAAACTATTCATATCAAAAACTTTCTAGATGTGGGGCCATTATTGAGTTATTGCACTGCGAAAAAAAGCCCTGATTCCGGAGATATCATTGTCTGGATAGACAGGAAGGATCTCCTGTATAGGGTTCTAGCTGTAGACGGGAAGGCTCTCCTGTAGAGGGTTCTAGCTGTGGATGGGAAGGATCTCCTGTAGAGGTTTCTAGCTGTGGACAGGTAAGATCTCCTGTAGCGTCTGTGCTGCAGCAGATCTGAAGAAGCTTCCGACTGAAGACATTCGGAGTTTGAGTTACTGTGTTTTAAGGAGAATGATGATGAGGGTTTTCCATCATGTTCTTCATCCTCCTTTGGACAATCATCTCAAGAGACTCCAGTTCAGTCTCCAGGACAGAATCAGTCCTCCTTATCAATCTGTTCAACCTCTTCATGTCAATTGCTCTGATGCTCCGCCCCCAACAGGTGACTGCAGATGTGATCAGCTGACAAATTCCTCTTCTTTTGCCGCGCCTCTTCAAATCTCTGTCTGCTCGTATTGTTTGAAAGCCAGGCAGAGATACACTGGAGTCTGGGATATGCTCCTTTAGCCATGTCTCAGTAAAACACATGATGCTGCATTCCTGATACTTTGGCTGGATCTTCAACAGAGTTTCAAGTTCATCCATTTTGTTAGAGATCTCACATTTGTCAAAATGACTGATGGAAGTGAAGGTTTGAACTTTCTCCTTCTCTCTCTTCACTTTGTTCCTGCGCTGCATCCACGTCTTCTTCTTTTGAGCTCATCAGGGATTCAGAGTTTCAATTTCTTGTAAACAAGTCTCTTGTTGCCATGGTTATGCATCATAACAAGTGGCAAAAAAGTGACAAATGAAGCAAAAAACTCAATCAGCACAGCACCCAAATCAGAAGAAAAGTATTTAGAAAACATTTCCAGAAGAAAAAAACTAGCAAGAAATACTCAAAAAGAACAAAAGAAAATGCTGGCAAATGCTAGCAAAGTCACAGAGCTACTCCAACAAGCTGCCACCAGTTGTAGCGCTATTCCGGAAAATAAGTATAATAAAAGTAATAAAATAAAAGTATAATAAAATTATCCTGGGAATTTTGGCCCTTCCCAGAATTTGAAGCTCAGCTACTGTATGTCTGGACATGATCTCAAGTCCTATTTGAACTTTGGTATTGACAAGACTAAAACACATCTTGTATCTGGATACAATATACGTATACCCACAGGTAGAATCTTATGTCCCTGTAGCCTAGATATGGGACATGTTGGGTTGTGCTCCTGAAATAGTCTGGATTTTTCAGTTATTTAGGGATGTATCTACCCCAGATACTCTCAGGATTCTGGTTCTTTTTAGAATACATACGCCTCAGATATGTTCAAATATAACCTCAGGTTCTATTTGTAATTACATGACTGATATGACAAGAATCAAGCCATATCAGGTAACTGAACACAATATACATCCTCATGCAGTATCTTATATCTGTATATCACATGATATGGGACATATCAAAATTTGCACCAGATATGGCCCAAATTTTTTTCACAACATATATTCTCTGGATTCTGGCACTTTAAGGATAAGGACCTCAGATATGTCTGGATTTGACCTCAGGTCATATTCGGACCTTGGCTATGACAAGAATAAAGCACATCTCGTATCCGGACACAAAATATGTCCTCATGTAGAATCTTGTGTCTGAATATCCCCAGATATATGATCTGTTAAGATATATACCAGATATGGTCCGAATATCTAGGGAAATATCCAGTCCTGATATTTCCAGATTTTGCCCCTTTTCACACAGTGTTGAAGTTGCTGTTATCAGCTTATTTGAACAGAATGGGACTTGGCATACCAAATGTTCACAATCACTTATGCCCACAAAGCTGACATTCAAACATGCCAAAGCAAGTAGAAACATGCTGGTGGATCATCAATCTATCACACAATGAGTCAGTGTTCTTACAGGCCTGCATTCTATGAGTGCACATGAACTGTAGAAGCATGACCAGGATGAATGAGAATCTTCATAGACGCACATGAAGTGTGTTTACATTAAAGACAGAGACATGTTCCTAGCACAAGTCAAAAAACTCAAATAAAAACATGGATTTTTATTATGGCTGCATGTATGTCTTTGCTGACATATTTTATTGAGTTTCCGTGTCTGTTTTTTTTTTTTTTTTGTTGGTTTGTAGTTTGTTAAGACACATAAAATTAAAGAAAGGAGACCTGGTAACCATTTGACAGGTTCACTCATCATTAATTAGTCAGCATACAATGTGACTGCTTTGCACAGTAAATAATGTAAGGCACTTATGAAACGGTAATAATTCTGTAATCGGTAAGTACTTAGTTTAAGACAGCACTTTACATTTACAGTAATCAATAAGTACTAAGTAGGAGGCACAATTTTACTTAAAGGTTTACAGGGGGAGTACGTAATGAATGGAAATAATTTAGTAGTCAGTGAAGATTTTATATGAGACAAAAATTAAAATGAAAGTTTTTTAGTATAAACAATAGTGAGTAAATATTGATTAACTACCAGGTATTTTCTTTCTCTACCTACAACATAAAATATCAAGGCAAGGTAAGTTTATTTATATAG
>SSNP01000525.1:14894-26881 GCA_006937955.1 Pachypanchax playfairii
CAGAGAGAAAAACCTTGATTGCACAGCAATTCTATTTAATCAAATCATCTCCTTAGGCTCCAGGAGTTTGGAACACAACAAATGTTGGCAACTAAGATTTTCCAGGGAAAGTCAAGACTTTATGGTTTACTGGATTGTTTCACAATAAATCTCTTCAGCACTTAGTTGAATGCTGAGGAAAAAAGAAATGATAAGACTTCTCCTGGTCTCGTTCTTGTGAGGTAGGTGGGACATTTCTTACAAACCGTGACTGGACAAACCAAGAGTCCAACAACAGAACACCACTGTGAGTTCCGATTGGAGACACTTCCTCCCAATCAGGCCCCTTCAGATGGTACAATCTTTGCTCATGTGAGCATTAAATTCACTCAGTAGATCAATGGAGTCCTTGGTTTGAGCATTTTCCAGGACTCCTCCAAAAGACTCTGGAGATCTGGGACTGGAGCGGCTCGGGAAGAGATCTGGCAGCGGAGGAGAAACAGGTTAGTGGTGGATTGATTATAATATGAACTATGATGCTGGCTGCAGTGCGTGGGGAATGTGCTCACAGAACTTACAGTGCCTGGAAGGCAGGGAGTGCGTGGAGGAGGATTGAGGAACCAGCAGTGGTGGTGGTGGTGGTGAGTTTCCAAGTGATGATGATGGTGAAAGTAATCCAGAGTAGATGATCGGTTTCCGGGTATGAAGGTGAGGCAGGGGTGACAGCGTTGTTGATGTTCTGACCAGGGTGCGGGAGATGCAGAGGGGACATGAGACAGACCAGAGCCAGGGAGACGGAGACAGTCGTGTCGGACCAGAAGCCCCCCGGACGGCGCGGCAGACGGCCAGCGCAAAGGAGGCGCTCAGGACCAGGACGAGGACGAGGAGAAGGAAAGGATCAGGTAAGTACGCTTGCTTCTAGAATTGTAATAAGGCTTCGATAATCAGGCCACACTTTACCAAAGTAAGTGTTGTAACAAACTGGCGTCTGTCTCTTCTTCTTCTTCTTTTTTTGACTTTTTATGGCGGTTGGCAAACAACTATACAGGTGCATTACCGCCACCCACTGGTAAGGAGTGTGGACCAGGACTACACTATCCTACTATTTCATTAAGAAGGAAAGAAAAATAAATAAATAAAAATACAATACCCCTGACTATTATCTATATCCTTGAACTTAAACCAGTACATTTAATAAATCTCAAAATTATTGGGTAACAATTACTTTCCCTCAGTACCATAACCCTTCTTTCCAATGTATATTTCTCGCAATTAATTATAACATGTTCAATTGTCTCTTTCTGATTACAATAACTACAATTCCCATCAACATGCTTTCCAATTTTGACTAAAGAACTATTTAACCCAGTATGTCCTACTCTTAATCTTGATAATATTATATCATCTTTTCTGTTTAACCCACCTTCCCTCATCCTACCAACCTTTCTTTGTATTTTATAATGCCATCTTCCTTTTTTCCCTTCCTCCCATTCTTTCTGCCATCTTTCCCTCAACTTCTGTTTTCATGATACTTTTAATTTCTAATTTACTGAGCCTAATTATTATTTCAATATTTACATGTTTAGTAGCTCTCTTTGCTATTTTATCTGCCATTTCATTACCAATTACCCCAATATGTGCAGGAATCCATACCAATACTATTTCAAGTCCCATCATCTGTAATCTATACAACGTCTGTTGAATTTGTATTAAAATATCTGGTCGACTTTCCGAATGATTATTATGTATACTGTACAAGGATGAACTAGAATCTGAACATATTATTGTTTTAAGTGGTTTTATTTCCTCTATCCAGTGCAAGGCTAATAGAATTGCTGTCATCTCTCCTGTGAATACTGATAAACCATCAGTTATTCTTTTACCTGATACAACATTGAACTCTGGAATAAAAAATGCCACTCCTATTTTATTTTCTGAATCTTTTGATGCATCTGTATAAACTTGAACATAATTATAATACTTATCAATATATCTCTGAGTGTTGCTTGAATCTAACTTAAATATATTGTCTTTCTTTTTTTTCCTCAAGTAAACAAAAATCTACTTTTGCTTCAGGTAGAATCCATGGTGGTATAACTGGTAATACCACACTTGGACCAATATTAATTTGTGCTATGCATAATTCTTCCATTTTTCCTCTATTATCCATCCAAAACTTTTTGTGTACCTCTTTTCTTTTTCCCAGCACAATTTTCATATATCATGTACTGGATGATTCATATTATTTCACTTCAAGCTAGCCCAGTACATACTTATTAGTTGAGTTCTTCTTAACTTCAAAGGCATCTCTCCCATTTCCACCTGTAAAGCTGTTACTGGAGTTGATTTAAATGCTCCTAAACAAATTCTTAATGCTTGATATTGAGTTAAATCTAATTGTGTCAGGTTCAGTGTCTGTGTGTGCTGTGTTTTTGTGTCGGGTGAGTCCTCTGTCTGCAGGAGGATCTACGCTGGAGGGAAAGGCAGATTATCTACACCTGGTGGCGATCAGCGCTGATGAGGAGCAGGGTGCTACTTAAGCCTGAAGCAGATGTTCATTCAGCGCCTGGTTGTTGACCTAAATGGTAGCTCCCTTGTGCCGTCCTAGTGATAATTATTTCCTAGTGATTCCGAGAAACTTTTGTGATTTTTGAGAAACATTTTGAAACCTTTATCTCCTTGTGAAGACGCTCGTTGGATTTTTGTGTGCAACTAAACCTGTTCTCTCCAGATTTGTTCACCCTGCTCCTGGAGTTCCAGAGAGCACTTCTGTGTCCAGCGACTGATCGCCTGAGGCCTGATCTGTCTCCCTCCGGCTTCCTCACACCACCTGGTCTCCTCCATCCCGAACTCACCCGACCTGGACTCACCATCTCCCTGCACAGCACCGCACTGGACCTGCCCTCCCTTCAAGTGTGATCACCTGCCTCATCCTGTGAGTTGTCACCTCCTCTATGAGCAAGATCTCTCAGTTCGTAACAGTGACTCTGGAACTAACTCTCCTCTCCGTTACAGTGCTGAGATTTTCCCCGGCGCACCAGATCACCGAGCACATTCACTGCACTGTAAATAATAATCTAATTGTAAATAAACCATTCACTTTTGCACCTGAGCTGCTGTCTGAGTCTGAGTTCTGCAATGTTGGTCACAAAAATCACTGAGCCCGTGACAGAACAACCAGGCCAGTCAGACCCTGCGAACTCAGCCAGACAGCTCCCTGTTGGAACCCCAGAACTTCTCGCTCGCCACGAGACCATGTTAAACTCGCTGTGTGAGCGACAACAGTGCAACCACCAGCGTCTAGAAGAAATCGCGGGCCTCCTGCAAACTGTGAATAACCAGCTATCTGTTCTCTCCCAGCCTCCTCCACAGCAGGTCACAGCTCCGCCTGAGCCAGATCCTCCGGCTCCACTGGCGTGTGCCTCCGTGCGCAACGTATCACTACCTAACCCTGAGGCATATGCTGGAGAAGCAGGTAAAGGCTCCGGATTCCTGTTACAATGTTCATTAATTTTCTGCCGCTCTCCCCAGTCCTTCCCGGACGATGCTTCTAAAATCGCCCATATCATCGACCTGTTAAGAGGATGTGCGCTTCGATGGGCGGAGGCCAAGTACAGCTACTCTCTCATCCTCCGCACCTCCTTGGAAGCTTTCATAAAGGACTTTGAGCAAACCTTCACATACCTCAAATCCGAGACAGAAATCACCTATCAACTCCGTCACCTCAAGCAAGGTAAGAAGTCTGTCGCGGACTTCGCTATGGATTTTAGAACTCTGGCTGCTGAATCTGGCTGGAACACCCCTGCGCTCAAGGGAGCGTTTTTGGGTGCTCTTAATAAGTCAGTTCGTGAGCAGTTACTCCACAGAGACGAACCCCAGTCTGTAGAGGAATTAATTAACCTTGCTACCAAGATTGATCATAGAATGACTGGGTTTTTGATGGATGAGCATCGCGCTCGTTCTCCTCCTCGAGCGTGTCATCGCACCACTGAGACTGTGTCTACTGTCAGAGCTGCACCGGCATCTACCGGAGAGGAACCGATGCAGCTGGGCAACACGCGGCTCACCCCCACTGAACGGCAAAGACGTATAGAAGCACGTGAGTGTTTATACTGTGGGACAACAGGACACTTCATTGCTGCTTGCCAGAAGCGTTTAAACCCCCTCAGTCGCGAGGGAGGTCTGGCGACACCAGGAGAAAAAACCTATCGTCTTACTCTGCCTGTAACTCTGTTATTTTGTACTGACTCTTTCCAGACTCAAGCGTTAGTCGATTCTGACTAACCTCCTCGATGCTGACAGAACCTCCTCGATGCTGCCCTCGCCAAGCAGCTTGGGATTTCTATACAGAAGCTGCCGGCTCCAGTCAGCGTCGCGGCCTTGGATGGCCGCTCCCTCACCGCCATCACACAACGGACATGCGAGTTAGAGGTGGTAATATCTGGAAATCATCGTGAGAGACTTTCTTTCTTGATTTTCCCCTCTACGCAGGTTCCGGTGGTGTTGGGCCATCCATGGCTGCAGAAGCATAACCCGCACATTAACTGAACGGAGGGCAAGATCGACTCCTGGAGTCTGCTATGTTTATCACAGTGTCTACACTCCGCTCTGGCCAGATCCACGCTACCTCAGTCGAGGGTGTCCGAGGAGATACCTGATCTCACCCGTGTTCCTCAGGAGTATAAAATGAAATGAAAAATATTTTATTATTATTATTTATTATATCTACTTTATTTATCCCAGAAGGGAAATTCAAGGAGACATGGAGAACAGCTTGACCTTCACTCTCCAGGCTGCCAGTATACCCGGCGCACGTCGATCAGGCCAGCAAGATCACACAGGAGAATACATACAAATACATACATACATATACATAAGCACGCATCAGCCTGTGTGTTAGGAAAAAAAAAGATTAATAAGACCACGTAAAGTCAGAGGGAGGAGAAAAAAGGTTCCCTACACCCAGTGCCCCATCAAGAGGGGGCGCTTGATATAAGAAATAAAAAACTCCAGCGGGGGGGGTGGGGGTGGGGGGGGGTTGGGGGGTTCACGAGACATGTTGAGAACTTTCTTGAGGATGTGAATGTAATCAGTGTATGTGGTTGTGTGAGGAGAGTTATCAAGGAGACCGTCTCTGGGACAACGCAGATGTTATGTCTTCCACAGTCTTTGGCGCCCGGTGGACACGGGTAAGGAGGGGGCTGTGTGTCTCGGTGCTCACTGTTCCAGGAGGAATTTAGTGTTTTGGCCTTGAGGCCAGCCGAAATGAGATAACAGAGATTAAGTCGAAGCTGAAGAATTGCAACATCTTCTCATTGTCCATATGGTGCACTATTGTGGAAAAAAAATAATAATCCGAATTAGGGCCAAATTGCATCGTACCAATAATCAATCAATCACTTCTCCACTCCGAGCCAAAACTGCAACTTCTCCAAGGTGGCACCAATCCTTCCAGTGAGATCCAGCAGCGCACCCAGTTTACGATTCAGCTCCAGGACCCCATCAGCCAGCTTACGATCCCGCTCCTGGACCTCCTGGTCCCATTCGAGAATCACAGCCAGCTGGTCGCGGTACTGCTCCGAGACCGCATCCNAAGAAGACAGGTCTGAAGAAAATGTTTAAACAACAACAGAACCATATGTTGAGTCAAAGATTTGTACCCAGAATAGTGAGATACTCACAGGGAAGTTGTAAGTTGACGTCCCAGCAGGATAGTGTGGCTCCTCTTGAAGCAGTAGTTCAGCTGAAGCTTAAATAAGCCTGGAGGTCAGCACAGAGATGGGTGTGGTTTCTAGACAACATCAGAACTTTTACTTCTTTTGGACATGCACACAGTCTGGATACAAAGGAATTCTTGGCTAAATTTCATTGACCAAAAAAAACCTATAAAAATAAAGAAAAGGGTTTGAAGGACATGTTAAGACAGGAGAGGAAAAATGTGAAATGTTCAGAAAGGTACACATTTAGGACTACTGCTCATAAAAAATAAAGAATACTGCATATTGAAAGTTAAAGAATTACTCATGGAAATGGTGAACTGCTGTTTTGCAACAATTTCTTAATCTGTTTTGCAACAACTCTCACTGTTACAGGAAAAAACTGTTAAAAACTATTGTTCTGTATGTGATTTCTGCTGTCTCAGGTTTTACCTTACATAACAAGGATCAAGAAAAGAGCAAGTTGAATGTATCTGATGATTTTCAGTCCTTTTTTTCTTGCAGTTTTGAATGATGGCGAGTATTCTTTAACAAGGGACAACAGTACACCATAAATTTAAATGTGCAATGCAAATTCTAACGAGTTCAATGTCATTTGTTTCTAATTTAACCAAATATGGAGTTATTTTACACTCTGCGTACATATTTGTACAGAGCAAGAGTTTGCATGCCAAGTTTTCCTCCATGTCTTCGACAGCCAGAACAGACAGGCATACCATCTTCCACTCACCCCAGGAATCCATGGTAAACCCCGCCGGGAGGGTCGACTCCGGGCATGACGGCTCCCCCTTTTTCAGCCTTAAGTTGGAGAAAACTTTGTCCAATGCGTTGAGTGACCACGAAACCAGATCCATTTTCTAATTTTCAATTTGCAGCAGCCAGTACAGAGAAACACAGAGACGAGACGAAAAGCAGGAACAGTTTGGGGGGGGGGGGGAGGATAAGGGAGCAGCTAGAAAGCGTCCGTTCACAACGAGAGGCGGAAGACCTCAGACCTCAGACAGGTATTCAGCAAATCTAGAGCAGTTTCTCTTCCTCCTCACAGACCATATGATTGTGCCATAGACCTGCTACCCGGCTCGCCCCTTCCCTCCAGTCAACTATATAACATCTCGCGCCCAGAGCGCGAAAGTATGGAGACATACATAAAGGAGTCGCTGGAGGCAGGTATCATCCGACGTTCCACGTCCCCTCTGGGAGCAGGATTTTTCTTTGTTGCTAAGAAGGATGGGTCACTTCGACCATGCATTGACTTTCGAGGATTAAATCAAATAACTGTTAAGAACAAATACCCTTTACCACTGTTGGCATCCGCTTTTGAATCTGTACAGGGAGCAACGGTCTTCACAAAGCTGAATCTTCAGAACGCATACCACCTCGTTCTAATCTGAGAAGGGGACGAATGGAAGACGGCGTTCAAGACACCTCTTGGGCATTTTGAATATCTGGTGATGCCTTTCGGGCTCACCAATGCTCCCGCCGTTTTCCAAGCCCTCATCAATGATGTGTTACGAGACTTTCTAAACTCCTTTGTGTTTGTCTATTTAGATGACATCCTGATCTTCTCTTCATCTGAGGCAGAACACAAAGTCCATGTCCGTCAGGTTCTGCAACGCCTACTGGAGAATGGTTTGTTTGTAAAGGCAGAGAAGTACAAGTTTCATGTGTCATCGGTGGGATTCCTGGGCTTCATTTTTGACAGAGGACAAGTGAAACCAGATCCCGTTAAGGTGCAGGCTGTAGTGGACTTGTCCACACCCACTACACGGAAACAGCTCCAGAGTTTTTTGGGTTTTGCAAACTTTTACAGAAAGTTCATAAGAAATTATAGTCAGACTGCTGCTGCTCTAACCTCTCTCACTTCTACCAAAAGCGCCTTCAAATGGACTGAGGCTGATCACGCCTTCGCTAAGCTGAAGGAAAAGTTCAGTAGTGCCCCCATCCTCATCCAGCCGGACCCCTCCAAACAATTCACTATGGAGGTGGACGCCTCCGACTCAGGCGTGGGCGCAGTCCCAGGTGGGTCCGCACGATCAGTGCTTACATCCCTGCGCCTTCTTCTCCCGTCGCCTGTCTCCTGCTAAGAGGGGATACGACCTGGGAGACCGAGAATTGCTTGCCATCAAACTGGCGTTTAAAGAATGGAGGCACTGGCTGGAGGGGGCAGCAGATCCGGTGGTGGTTTTGACCGACCACAAAAACCTGGCATATCTCCAAGAAGCTAAGCAACTTAACCCCTGTCAGTCTAGATGGTCACTTTTCTTTTCCCGTTTCAATTTTATCATCTCTTACAGACCCGGGTCCAAAAACATAAAGCCTGACACCCTATCCCGCCAGTTCTCCATCGAGGATTCCCCGAGACACGCACCATAGTTCCCCGAGCCCGCGTCATCGGAGCAGTCATGTGGGACATCGAAGAGGCAATAAGACGCGCACAGCAGACTGATCCTGGACCGGCCACCCAACTTCCAAACCACAGGTATGTTCCACACTCTGTTCGTTCTCGCCTGCTCCACTGGGCTCATACCGCCCGGTTTTCTGGACACCCTGGAGTAGGGAGAATGGTGGGACTCATACGGCGGTCATTCTGGTGGCCATCCATGTATAAAGACATTAAAGAGTACGTCCAAGCGTGTCAGGTATGTGTGCGCAATAAGACCTCTAACCAACATCCTCACGGGCTGCTCCAACCATTGGAGACCCTCGGCAGACCCTGGTCCCACATAGCTTTAGACTTTGTCACAGGGCTGCCAGTTAGCAAGGGATTCTCTGTTATATTAAGGGTGGTGGACCGTTTTTCCAAAGCCTGTCATTTCATCCCCTTAAAGAGACTGCCATCAGCCCTTGAGACAGCTAAACTGCTCATAAAACATGTGTTCCGTCTGCACGGACTCCCCCAGGAGGTCTTGTCGGACCGGGGTCCGCAGTTTATTGCCCAGGTTGGGGTCGGGGTGCGGGTGGTCCTCAGCTCCGGGTTTCATCCGCAGACTAATGGTCAAACCGAGCGGATGAACCAGGAGCTGGAGGCCGCCTTGCGCTGCGTGTGCTCCGACAACCCCTCCACCTGGAGCGACCATCTCCCCTGGGTGGAGTACGCCCACAACTCTCACGTATCATCAGCACCTGGGCGCCTACACCGTTGGGCAGAAGGTATGGCTATCCACCTGAGACATCCAACTAAAGAACACCCATAAGAAACTGGCTTCCCGTTTCAAAGGACCTTTTGAGATCCTGTCCATCCCTGGTCCCTCCACCGTTAAGCTCCGTCTGCCCGCCTCTATGCGGATTCATCCTGAGTTTCATGTATCTTTAATCAAACCCGTGGTATCTAGTCCCCTGTGTCCTCCATCCACCCCACCCCCCCCTCCCGCCCGAGTTGTGGATAGACAATTGGTCTACACTGTGGACCGCCTGCTGGATGTTCGCTGACGTGGGAGAGGCCGGCAGTAACTTGTAGCCTGGGAGGGCTACGGGCCCAAAGAAAGATCGTGGGTGCCGGCCTCCTTTATTATGGATCCTCAGTTGGTGAGGGAGTTTGAGGCTTCTCGTGCCTTACCGCCAGGTGGCGGTTGTTAAGGGGGGGGTAATGTCAGGTTCAGTGTCTGTGTGTGCTGTGTTTTTGTGTTGGGTGAGTCATCTGTCTGCAGGAGGATCAACGCTGGAGGGAGAGGCAGATTATCTACACCTGGTGGCGATCAGCGCTGATGAGGAGCAGGGTCCTACTTAAGCCTGAAGCAGACGTTCATTCAGCGCCTGGTTGTTGACCTAAATGGTAGCTCCCTTGTGCCGTCCTAGTGATAATTATTTCCTAGTGATTCCAAGAAACTTTTGTGATTTTTGAGAAACATTTTGAAACCTTTATGCTCCTTGTGAAGACACTCGTTGGATTTTTGTGTGCAACTAAACCTGTTCTCTCCAGGATTGTTCACCCTGCTCCTGGAGTCCTCGAGAGCACTTCTGTGTCCAGCGACTGATCGCCTGAAGCCTGATCTGTCTCCCTCCGGCTTCCTCACACCACCTGGTCTCCTCCATCCCGGACTCACCATCTCCCTGCACAGCACCGCACTGGACCTGCCCTCCCTTCAAGTGTGATCACCTGCCTCATCCTGTGAGTTGTCACCTCCTCTATGAGCAAGATCTCTCAGTTCGTAACTGTAGCTACATTTACATGCGCCAAATTTCCCCAATCTGATTAAAATCTTGGTCGATCTGAATTCCCAAATCCCTGTTTACATGGACACTAACTGAAATGATCTGATCATGTCATGAGTACACATGCACCAAGCACTCAATCAGGTTAAATGAATTGAGCATGCGCACAGCGAGTTGTCTTTCCGGGGGAAGAAAAAAAAGTAAACAAACTCCGTCCTTTCTGCGCGTCTTTCCCGCCCCATCGTGTGCTCGAGCTGACTCACGTTTTCCCCAATACGGACCTTCTGCAGGTGATTACCTTTATGTTTGGGTTTTTACTGGTCACATTAACCAAGCTAGCGGCTGAATACATATTACTACTGCTCCTCCACCACAGGAGAGGAGAGCAGCATGACAGGATGACTGCCCCAGCAGACCACTTCTGTTTACTTCCCGCTATGTTTTCTACTTGGGTCTGCGAAAGCGGAAAGACGTCACGCTGAAGTTGTACGCATGCGCAAAGGGCTCTTTTCACCCTTTCTTTCCGAATGGGTGTATACATGCACGTCTATCCGAATGGAGATCGGACAAAACCACCCCTCTCGATCGGAAGTAAATTTCTTTCGGATCAGGCTGCATCGGATCAAAACATTCGGGTTGACATGTTTACATGACGTCTTTTTTATCCGATTGGGCGTTTATTCCGATTAAATGTGCCCATGTAAACGTAGCTAGTGACTCTGGAACTAACTCTCCTCTCCGTTACAGTGCTGAGATTTTCCCCGGTGCACCAGATCACCGAGCACATTTACTGCACTGTAAATAATAATCTAATTGTAAATAAACCATTCACTTTTGCACCTGAGCTGCTGTCTGAGTCTGAGTTCTGCAATGTGGGTCACAAAAATCACTGAGCCCGTGACAAATTGTTTTAGATTTGTTTCTGCTGCAGATTGAAACACTATGCACCCATAATCCATTATTGATTTTATTAATCCAACATAGATATTTTTTTAATGCTACTCTATCAGCACCTCATTCATTCCCAGTAAGACACCTCATTATATTTATATCTTTTTTACACCTGTCTACCATTTTCTGAATGTGTAATTTCCATGTTAACTTTTCATCAAACCACATACCCAAATATTTAAAAATTTTCACTCTTTCCAGTTCTTGATTATATAATTTTAATTTTAATTCAGTATTACCCATTTTATTGGTAAAAATCATCACTTTTGTTTTATCTACTGAAAAGGTAACATTCCATTTATATGACCATTCTTCTATTTTTATAATTGCTTCTTGTATTTTCTTAACCAGAAATTTCAAAATTTCCCCCTTTTCCAAATAGGCCATCATCTGCGAATAACGACACACCCATTTCTTTACCTATATCATTAAATACATAATTTATCATTATTGAAAATAATAAAGAGCTCACTATACTCCCTTGAGGAGTGCCATTTTCAATAAAATATTTTTCTGAATAACTTTTCCCTATTTTGACTTGAATATTTCAATTTAACAAAAAATTCCTAATCCATCTAAACATTTGACCTGATATCCCTAGTTTACATAGTTTAATCAGCAAGCCCTCTTTCCACATCATATCATATGCTTTTTCAATATCAAAAAATACTGCTATAACACTTTCTTTATTCACTTGTGCTTTCCGTATTTCATGTTCTAATAATAATACTGAATCCATAGTATTCCTCCATTTTCTAAACCCACTTTGAAATTTAGTTATATACCCTTTAGCTTCCATGTAATAATTTAGTCTGTTATCTACCATTTTCTCCATAACTTTACATACAGTAGAGGTCAATGCAATAGGCCTATAGCTATCTGGTTTTGAGTTGTCTTTCCCTGGTTTGCATATTGGAACTACTACAGCTTCTTTCCAACTTTGGGGTATTTCTCCCTCCTCCCAAACTTTATTATATAGTTCCAGTAAAATGTTTTCACCCATATCTCCCATATGACGTAACATACACTCACCGGCCACTTTATTAGGTACACCATGCTAGGAACGGGTTGGACCCCCTTTTGCCTTCAGAACTGCCTCAATTCTTTGTGGCATAGATTCAACAAGGTGCTGGAAGCATTCCTCAGAGAGTTTGGTCCATATTGACATGATGGCATCACACAGTTGGC
>SSNP01000526.1:8843-26765 GCA_006937955.1 Pachypanchax playfairii
CGAACTAAGAAGCAGCTGATTGGGTTGAATCATCAATTCAGCAACAGCAGCACTTCAAAGCATTTTCCTTCTGTGGTGGAACTCCTCCACAAAGAATTCCAGAGCCTGAGAGAGTCTTTGTAGTTCATCCAGGAACTGGTGGAACGTCTGAAAACGCTTCGCTCAGAGAGTCCGTGTCGTCCCTCACCGAGGGAATGACGCGTCTTTCTGAAGAAAACAAAAACCCTCAAAGAATCTGTTCTGTTTCAAATGTGTTTCTAAAATAAGGTGAAACCAGGAGACTGGGTCTTTATCAAAGTCTTCAAAAGAAAAGACTGGACCAGCCTTAAGTGGGAAGGACCCTATCAAGTGCTCCTGACCACGCCGGCAGCTGTGAAGATCACTGAAAGACCCAGCTGGATACATTTCAGTCACTGGAAGCTGCAGAGAGTGCTGTACCTCTAATTTGGGCAGTGGTGAAGACCTGCTACAAAGGGGAGTGGCCTTTTAGTGGTCACTCATCTCAACCCAGGTGAAGAAACCAACAACACCCTGTTCATCTAGCTTCTGGGGCTCTGGTGGCTCTGTAGCCTAGCAACAATGGGATCTCCACATGCCAGGTGGATTCTCTGTTGTGTTGTGGCTGTAGTATGTCTGACTATATGGTGGTGTCTGTCTCCTCCACATGGGACGGGAAGCTCCACCCTTCGCAAAAGACGAGAATACCAGGAAAAGATTGACAACTGGCTTGCATCACATCCAAACCCTCATGGCGATCCGAACCTCTGGTATCAGTATCAGAAGATGCTAGCAGATGACAAGAATGTGAGTGGTTGTTATGTTTGCTCTGTGATGCCCAAATCGGCTCAACAACCCATCCTCTACAGACGCAACATGTCTTCCAAGGACTCAACGTGCTTTTGTGGATTGACGTCAAGTGACCACACTCTTATCATCAGTGCCAGACAAGGCTACGAAGCCCATTATCTCAGAGAAAGAAGATCCGTCGTGTTCTCACCACACGATCCCATCTGGGGGCGTGATGTTCCTCCTGAACACAAGCTCTGGACAGATGGACAAAAAGTGAGAGAAAGGAAGATTGACGCTGAAGGCCATGATTCTGC
Source organism: Pachypanchax playfairii (assembly GCA_006937955.1). Taxonomy (NCBI): domain Eukaryota; kingdom Metazoa; phylum Chordata; class Actinopteri; order Cyprinodontiformes; family Aplocheilidae; genus Pachypanchax; species Pachypanchax playfairii. Next base: position 9,947 of record SSNP01000526.1, read on the forward strand.
AACACCGGTTTGTGCTGGACACCCTCACAGCTGAATGAGGTGGCGTTTGCGTAATGACAAGCACAACCTGTTGCACCTACATTCCTGGAGAAAATGACACCCACATCCAAGATAACATGGATTCCCTCAGGAACCTTCAGAAAGCTGTTCTAGAAGACTCACATCCCAAACCTTGGAACCTGTGGGCCTGGCTCACAATTAGACTTTGGTGGCACATGTTATTGAAGATTTGTATGCCATTTATTGTCATACTAATGCTCTTCTGCATATTGTTTAGTTGTGTTCTGCCATGCATTAAGTCTATGATAATCAAGGCTACCACAAGTGGTATCTTATCAACTGCTTTCTTTACAGGATGATGATTCTAAAGAAGATGGTAACAACGCTGTGTGAATGGTCGTGTTTTATCTGTCACACTTACTGACACTGTTGTTGAAAATGTGAAAGCAACGGGCAACACGTAGATGTTTTGTGAACAGTTGTTTTTAATCACTTTTTTGTTACACCACACTCACATGTATAATTCAGGGGGGAATTGATAGAGAATGGAAAACATAGAATTATACACGTTCATGCCTGACACCAACTTTGAAGAAATCTCCTGCATGACCTGTGTGCAGCAGTCACACAGGCCCTGTTATCTGACCTGCTACTGTTATCTGACTTACACATTCTCCCTCAGAACACTTTGTTTTTCTTAATCCAAGGTAACTGCGAGGTGCCAGCCACTTCTGGCTCCACTGATTTGGAGTGATGATTCATGTTATCTGTTATTGCTGTTTCTAAGTGAATAAAGACACTGAGCTGAAGAGGGACCAGCAGAGTTATCAGGGCTGTCTCGCAGAGATGATGCGAGCGCTGATTCTTTCCTCGGCTGAGTTTTGAACCAAACTTCTTGACTGATAGTATTTCTTATATCTATAAAAATGGAAGGTTTTGATAGAATAAGGAAAAAACCTAACAATGTATGTTTTGTATTTTAACTAGTTGGTTCATGTAAACTGTTTAACTTACCATAATGGATGCTGTAGCAGACAAATTGTAATTTTGTTTCACAGGGAAAAAAATTCAATTTTCCTGATTCTACACTTTAGGTTATTTAACACATACCTGAGAAAAGTACGACACTCAAGATCCTCTTCATGGTGCTCTGTAAGATGCCGAAGGAAATTTAGACCTTTAAATTCCACGTCCCCTTTTGTCTTTGTACAACATCATTTACTTGTTTTATGCAAAAAGTGCGTCATTTGCAGACTTTATGTAAATACAGGGGTTTAAACATGATACAACCTTTGGCAGGATAAAGTAACAGCATAAAACAACAACAACAAAAACCAAATGATCAATTATAACTGTGCACTTTTTTTGTTTATTTATTTTTTATTCAGTCAACAAGTCAAACAATCATGGTTGTATATGAGACTATGTAAAACAAGAAATGTAGAAAGGCTGTAGGCTGAAGCTACAGCTTCCTGAAACACTCTGCTCTGTTACAAGAATACAATAAATCCAAATGTTCCCTTATAATCCCAAAGCACAACAAAGTCCAAAGTGAAGTCATGGATACCAATATTATGTTATTTATCGCTTCAGCGCAACGATCCTTAATTATTATATTATGCAATATTATTTCTGTCAATTTTTAAACAGTTTTGGTGAAATTTGTGTTTTTGTTTGTTGTATATTCTCAAGACAATTGTGTTGTTTTGTATTGTAACATTTTTAACAGATTCACTATGATCTTTCTGACTAGTTATAACTGCTTTTCTGACTCTCACTCATAATAGAATCCTCTCAATTCAACGCTGCCTTGGGAGGGGGGGGTAGTGGGTTTATTGGTAAAAGGATGCTGAGATGGGAACTGACAGGCAGGGGGTCTAGAGGAAGACCAAAGAGGAGATATATGGATGTAGGCTGTGTTCAAATTCAGAGTCCCTCCTGACTGATCTAATGAAGACGGGTCCTTCAAGAGCGCAAAAACCGGAAGTTGTTGTCCTGTGGATTTGGACGCTTCTACCCTTCTTTTCTCACCCATAGCCTCTGCGCATGTCCGGTCGCCTAGCATACGTGACGACGCTAAACAAAACCAGTGAAAAGTGTGAACGAGGTGTCCTTCTTATTAAAAAGTTGTTCTGTAAATAGTTTTATTTCTGTATATTATTGAGTTTTATATCATATTTCCTACAAGTCATTAAATAACTCTAATTATACAAAGTTCATTTTCTTAATAAACGATCTATTTACTTTAAAAACAAAACAAAAACTTGATGAGTGCTCTTCATCCGTGTCCTCCTCTTCCTCACTGCTGGCTGAGAATAGGATTTATAAATAGATTTATTCTTGTACCTCCACCCCACAGGTTGCTCCGGAGCTTGATAAAGGTGTTTTAAACTTTTTCAAATATGTTTTAGGGATGAAAAATCATAAAATCACTAACAAGAAATTACCATTTATGTAAGTACTTACACAGGAGGTACGAACAGGAACGTTTTTAGAGATGTAAACATACAATAAAAACATGATTAACGCTAAAACCAAAGACATAATTAGACCACCGCTGGAAGAATTAACTTTTTTTACCGCTAGTTTTTTAAACATACTGTACATCTCAATCCAAACTCGTCTCACTCTGAACTACCACTCACCTCCCGTCATTGGTTTAAACTCTGCTGAATTACTAAAAAAAAAATTGTGGGATAGGTAAAACGTGAAAGGATACATCAGACCCATCCTTAAAGTTTGGGGAAAATAGTACGCGTTTCGAGGAAGTATTTGAAGAATCCTTGGAATTTGGACAGTTCTCGTCGCGGCAAGGGCTTAGAATATAAGTTTTTTTTAAAGACCCACTCCACTGAAAATTGTATTTTTTGTGTTGTTAACATGTTCTTGTAGCATTTTTCTGATATTAGAGGGCGTATCTTGAGAAAATTAAGCCCAAAATTGCATTTTTTTTGTATTTCTGCTTCTAAAATGTTGTGACTCATTAGTAATTTCAAAAATGCAGTTTGAAACAGAATGTTTTAGTGATGTATGAAATACATTTGGGTTGGCATAAACAGAAATCACTTTGCAACAGGGAAAGGGGCGGGGTTATTCTCAGCACCAAGGGTTCCTCCCACAAGGAGGCGAATTGCTAATAAGCTACTGTCAGTATGGAGAAACTATTTCCTAGAAAACGAGTAAAAATGCAATAGTCGTAAGTTAATTATCTTTGAGATACTTTAAAATAACTCAAAATATGGTTGGAGTGGGTCTTTAAATATATTATTTGAATCAGCTTTTCTGCAAAAATGTTGAATCTGTTTGTGTCTCATCTGTATTTCCCCAGATATCAACACAATATATCGTATGGAACAATTAGTACATTTTACAGGATATTAGGTGATTTTAGACACAAAGTGTCCTTCGCCTTTTTTACAATATTCCATTTTCTTTTTGGAGCAGTGACTTAAAGCTATCAGTGTGAAACTGATCTCTCTGCAGAGGAATAAACAACATGAGTTTCAAAACTCTTTCCTTCTACCATATTTTAAAAGTATAACTTATTCCATTCACAAACACAACACATTAGTGACAACGGAGATCAAAACGACTAAACAAAAGAGCTGTCAGCCTACATACAGAGACAGGAAGAAAATTTGAGTTATGCAAATAAATGCTAAGTGTCAGCAGAAGAAAGGCAAATTTATTCTCTTTATTTAAGTACATTTTCACTAAAAATTAAGTTTGTGTAGACGCTCAGTCATCCAGGACATGTCATTCCAAACAATATTTTAAAAAGGGCAACTGGACTTCTTTTTCATCTCTTTGAGGGTTCTTCAGTGTAGAAAACACCAACTTTATACATTTTATGCTCTCTCAAATAGAGACCCTGGAACCCGACAAAGTCTGAAATTTAGTCAGACTTTGAGGTCTAAAGGAGTATTTTCATCTCAACACGAAGGTTTTTCCTGGTTTTCTGCCACTGTTGTTCCAAAAAGGTGTGATGGTAATAGGATTTTAAGTGACTTGTTTTCAGAAACTCCAAAAGGAAACAAACTGAGTTTGTGTAAAAACTTGAATCACGTTGTGAGCTTCATTTGAGAAACAAAACTTTCCTCTGGGAAGAGCTTAAACTGAAACACACTTTATTAAAGTAACAAAATTAAAAGGCTGACGTAGCAGACACAAAACGAGGAAAGTAGACTTACCCCTCCTTTCCACAGACGCGTCAGCAGCACGTTACTACAGCAGCATGTCACGCTCGCGTATTGTGCTGCCTGGCCCTTTCCACCGGGTGCGTATGAGGTGCGTAGCAGCAGGGAAGCAACCATTGAAAGAGCACGAAGTCACGCGAGATTAGCAAAATCACGCGTGACTTCATCAGTATACACAACGACAAGCAGAAAAAAACTACAACATGGCTCCAAAAGGTTTGTGTTTTATGTTCTGTCCGTTTTATGTAAATATGAAGGACATTTAAAGATCCAAAGGGCTGCTCCCTCGGAGTGTAATTCGGTTTTGGAAAAGTTTACAGCGGGGGTCTAAAAACCCAGTAGTGGAGTGCCATTGTTCAGCAGTTGTCTCTGCTTCACCACACCAATCAACCAAGGTTGTGAGAAACTGTTTTTCAACTGTTTTCAACTGTTTTTGAACCTCGATCTTCAAGGCAGACGTCTTCCTCTTTCCAAAATGTCGAATTTGTGACGCGTTTCAGACGCGTAGCGCGTAAAAAATAGAACCGGCGCATATGTGCCGCGAGATGTCCCTCCTGAGACGCGTTCGACTCGTGCTGCTGACGGATGCGGTGGAAAGAGTTCTATTGACTACAGCGGTATCTATCAGCTGCGTATGACGTGCTGCTGACGCATCCAGTGGAAAGGAGGGGTTACAGGAGGTGGGAATAGAGGAGAGGTGAATAATCCAAAAGAGACGAGGGAAGGAGACGATGGAAACAACGACGAAAAACGGACAAAGACTCAAACTAAACACACGGCTTTTATACTAAATGAACACAAAAGGAGCTTAACGACGTGACAAGACACAGCTGATCAGGAAGAAGGAGGAGGACACAAGGATAACAGGAAGCACAGACGATATCAAACTAAAAGCAGAACAGGAAACTGAGATGAAGGACAAGACGAGGAAGAGGAGCTGAAGCTGGGAGACAGAGAGGAGAGTGAGACGGACAAATAACCCCAAAACAAACCCTTAACTAACACCGGGGAGAAAAACAAAACCTCAGATAAAATAAATGAGGAGAAAAAACGGATAACCCTAACCAAACTGTAGAGGAAAGTCTGGATTGATGTGAAGATGTTTTTGAACGAGGCGTTGCACTTGAAATATTGGAGACACTGTCTTCAGGGTTTATTTCATCCTGATTTACAACAATTTGATCATTTCTGTTCTGTTCAGTATTTGGATTTCCTGCTTCCTGCAACCAAACTTTGACCTTGTCTATAAAAGCAGAGAAGGTTTTCACCTTGAGCTGAAAATACACAGCTTGTCTTTTCACTTCTTCTTCTGGAAGTTACAAACTTAAAAAGGATTCATGTAAATCGGTTGAATCTTGATAACATTTAACAAACTTGATCAAATCAGGAGACACTTCATGAACATTTTCATATGACGTCATTAAGGTGGAGATTTTCTCTCTAGACTTGGAGGTTTGTTTCTTCTCTTGACATGTCTTTATGTAAAGATGTTATTTAATACTTCTTTTCTCTAGTAACATCTGAGTCACATCCTCTTGTTTGTTTTTAACATCAGACCTTTTCAGAGTTCTTTTGGATTGTTTCAGTCATTTCAAACTGTACAACACTGAGAATCCACAGCTTAAAGCACAAACACGTCTCCTGTTCATCAATATAGATTCTAATGAACAAACATTTCCACGATGGGCGTCGACATACTTCAATTATCCAATTACACACAAGTTTGACACATCATCAGACGCTGTAGTGGAATATTGTCTTTAAACTCCAAAAGTTTCAGCGTTTTCCTTCAACAATATTATCACTCAGCAGCTTTGATGATCCAGTGACGTGATGATTCAGGTCTGAAGAAGAAACTCCGTTTGAATTCTTCTAAAAGGTGATCCAATAACTTTGATCTGATGTTGAACCTTTAGATCCAAATATCCAACCAGTCCATTAACGAGGGATTATTCCTTTTGCTCCATCAGCTGCTTTTTGACTTTATGTAGTGGAGATTCCTTTGTTTGTTCATTTCACTCCATCTTTTCTAATTCAATGAGCCGCTGCTGCACTGAGGTTAAGTTTCATACGCAGGTAAAAGAAGTCCACTGTCCAAACTTGATGATTGTGTTTTATGGTTTATTTATCCAGGTTGGTGAACAATAAACACAGATCCAGTTCTCATTCTTTCCTGCTGCTTCTCCTGCTCTGGTAAAAAACCATAGACCCGCCCCAATGCATGCTGGTCCTATACCAGTGTCTTTTACTGAGAGACAAAATGTCCCTACGGTTCTTCCAAATAACAAAACAACAAATAATTAACAAATATTAATATACAAATACATTTTATAAATAACCCCAAAAATATAAAGTAACACAAGACTGTCCTGGATGTGGGTGTCCCACCAGACTGTCCTGGACGTGGGTGTCCCACCAGACTGTCCTGGATGGGGTAACATCAGCAGAGGTGTCCCACAAGACTGTCCTGGACATGGGTGTCCCACCAGACTGTCCTGGACGTGGGTGTCCCACCAGACTGTCCTGGATGGGGTAACATCAGCAGAGGTGTCCCACCAGACTGTCCTGGACGTGGGTGTCCCACCAGACTGTCCTGGACGTGGGTGTCCCACCAGACTGTCCTGGACGTGGGTGTCCCACCAGACTGTCCTGGATGTGGGTGTCCCACCAGACTGTCCTGGATGGGGTAACATCAGCAGAGGTGTCCCACCAGACTGTCCTGGACGTGGGTGTCCCACCAGACTGTTCTAGACGTGGGTGTCCCACCAGACTGTCCTGGACGTGGGTGTCCCACCAGACTGTCCTGGATGTGGGTGTCCCACCAGACTGTCCTGGATGTGGGTGTCCCACCAGACTGTCCTGGACGTGGGTGTCCCACCAGACTGTCCTGGATGGGGTAACATCAGCAGAGGTGTCCCACAAGACTGTCCTGGACGTGGGTGTCCCACCAGACTGTCCTGGGACTTATTGATCATGTTGTACATTTAATTGTTTGTATGTAAAGACCACCAGAGTAACACAGTGACATTTCCTAAACTCCCAACTGGATATAGACCACCACCTACGCTGCCATCTGCTGGAGGGCCACCACCATCACACCAAAACAGAAAGAAATGTGTCTGTTGGTAGAAATGGAACAAGTCAAATTGGGTGTAGAATATCAAACATACTGAGTAGTTCAATCAAGTTTTAAAGCAGGACGCTGCAGCTCAGGACCATGTCAGGTAAAGGTTGACACCAGTCAGTATGGTGGATGTCCTGGACATGTCCGCTCCAGGGACATGAGGACGTCTCTAACATTGTGATCAGTTGGAGCTTTTCAACATCAATGTGTTCAAGCTGCTTGTTTGACTCCATCAGCAAGGTCTAGTCCTGGTCCTCCAGGGCCACCATCCTGCAGGTTTGACTTGTTTTCCTGATTCAATGCTTGAATTACCTGTTCAGCAGCTCCTCAAGTCCTGCAGAAGCCTGTTAATCACCTGTTGATTCAAATCAGGTGTGTTCAGGCAGGCAGCAGAGAAACACCTGCAGGATGGAGACCCTCCAGGACCAGGATCAAACATCACTGCTTTCAAGTGTTGATCCAAAACTTTCAAATCAGCTGGAGGTGATAAAATGTGGTGAAAATAGGGATTATTTGATTGTGACTGAATGTTGCTGTGATCTTCTCAAACACCTTGTTCTGATCAATCAACAGTCCAAAAGTCAAATGTCCCATTTCAAGCTGAAGAAAGAGACATTGTTTCTGTCTCCATTTAGAGAAAAACAAGACTTGATGAATAAATGAATGAGATTAGAAATCAATCAGCTGTGTCCTTTATCAGAACTGGACTGTTTGGACCACTTTCATCCTGCTGAGAGCTTTTGGAAATGAAAGTGAATGTTGTGAATCTTCTAGCTGAGATTATCTGGAAACATTTACCAATATTTGCTGTATTTGTGTGTAAAAGCTTGGTGTCAATCATCTTTGTGTCTGTCAGTGTCTCACCTGTCTGGTCCAGGTGAGCTGGCTGCAGGCTGCTGGATGCTGCACTCACAGCTGCTCCCAGGTGGAAACATCCACCATCTCCTCCACTGACTCTCTACAGAGTGAGGGGAGATGTTGCACTGCAGGGAGAACAGGAGGATGGAGGTGGGTGGGTGGGTGGGTGGAGGCTTGGACACGTCCCCCAAGTCTTCTTCTAAAATCTCCCTCAGAGTGGAGACCACCTCTCTCTCCCCACTCCATCCCTTCCACAATCTGATCCCATTCTTCTCTCAGCTCCATGTTGGAGGCGGAGCTCTTTGATCATCTGCACTTTACTGAAGTCAGACACAATGTGAAAGAGGATTTTCTTGTATTTGTTGAGTGACTTTCTAAATAACTCTGAACATGTCAGCAGATCCTTCACTTCAGCTTTAGTTCAGACATCTTCTGTCACCAATGAGTCCAAACTGGGAGCAGAAGGACCTGTTTGATAAAGACTCCTTGCTTTTCTTACTTCTCTTCCTTCTGTCAGGGTTCAAACATCTGGATTCTGACATTCTGTTTATTTAGAGACACTTCAGTTTGTCCATTAACGTCTTTTCAAACAGCTGTTTGTTTGTTTTAGTCACTTCAGTCAAAGAGTTGAGTCAGTTTGGAGGTCGGAGCCTTTTTCTAGAAGCTTATCTAAAGTTCAAAGCATCAATCCAGACTCCAGCACATCCAGATCCTCCAGTGGATCACATAGTTGGTGTTCAGGTCCTCCTGCATCTGGATCCTGGTCTCAGTGGTCTCTCACACAGAGATTAGCCATAAAAAAACAACCTGCATATACAGTGTTAACTTCCATAGAAACATTTAGCAGGTGACTAGAAACCAGAAAGACTCCTCACTTATTTCAGTCTTTGTTCTGACTCTCGTCTTTGTTTTTACACTCGTCACCAAAATATGAAGCGTGACTGTAATTAAAGAGGTTCCACCATTAACACAGGAGCTGGGGCCTGGGATCCAACTGCTGCCTCCTGATCAGAGGAGGACCTCTTTGAACAACATCTGGAGACTCACCTTCAACATGCAGCTGTGGCTCCATTTGACACCTTCATAGATCCTTTCTGCACCATCTGGACACAATAGGACCATTCAGGAACTATTGAATTCAGTCCACCAGTCCAGAGGAAGTATTGGTGTCCCAGAAGACCAAAACAAGGTCTTTCATGTCCATCACAAACAAAAGCTTTGACTATGTCCCACTAATTCAAAGTCTAAATTCTAGAATCTTCAGCATGTTGAAGCACAAAGAAGCAGAGAAGGATTCTTTGATTATTTTATTGATGGACCTCTTCACATCTCACCCTTTATTTTCTCTAAAACCAAATGCATTACAGATCATATGTGATCCCTTACAGCCCAGTTACTGTTATTTATATGAAACAATCAAAGATTCATATTTTATATCTGATCAATAAAAAGAGAGAAAATTACAATTACTGACTATAAAATGATGAAAAAGAGAAAATCTGAGCTCCATGTTTGAGCTTCAACCCACATGATCTTTATCATTTCCTTCCAATGAGTCCAACTTTCTTTTAATGGTAGAACCTTTGATGTTCTGCTCAGCAGTTTGTTGAATCTTAGTGACTTTATTCACTTCATTATTGACTGAACTGAGCTGAAAAACAAAACACATTCAAGTTTGATTGTAAAACACAGAACAGAAAGTTTGTCCTTGTTTTCTTGGTTTGGACATTAAGACATGAAGTCTTGATCAATAGTTGTCCAGGTTTTCTGAAGATCAACACTTTTCTTTGGACTTTGTTTTTCATTTTCAGTCCTTGAAGCTGAAACTTTATTTACAATCAGATTCAGTTTCTCACTTATTTCCTGTCGTGTTTGAACATTTTCATTCTGTAAATAAATGTTTGAACAAACGTTTGTGTTCAGATAAGACAGAATGTAAATGTTACAGGAACAATAGAAATAAAACATAAGCTGATAAACAGTCAGTGTTTGTGTGGCAGGACCAGAGTCTTTACATCAGACTAACACACAAACACTGAAGAACCAGAACCAAACGCAAATCCAGGATAAATAGATTTAGTGAATGTGGTTCTGAAGGTGTGGAGATGGATCAGTGTGTCAGAGGAAACTGTGTAGAAGGACAGAGTACCAGCAGGACAGTCCACATACACTGCTACTCTGTTAGAGACAGACGAAGAGGGGATGGATGTTTTGATGTAATTGTGCCAGACAGAGTAACCATCATCATCAGAGCAGCTCAGACTCCAGGAATGATCATTCCCTCCAAACACACAGTCATCACTGTCTCCTTTCCTTCCAAAATCTCTGTAACTCACTGATATATAAACGTCTCCTCTCCACTCGACCTCCCAGTAACATCGACCAATCAGATCATTTCTACACAGCAGCTGAGAAACATCAAATCTATCTCGATGATCAGGATATAACTGAAACTCCTCCACACGTGTCACCTTCCTGTTGTTGTCAGACAGTTTGAGGTTTCTGTTCACTGTGTCTGTGTTGATTTGAAGCTGAATGAAATCTGATGGAGAGAACAAACACAATCCAGCTGCAGTTATTGATCCATCATCTGATCAGTTATTGATACTTTGATGATGACTCATCAATGAGTCATGTGACAGTTTGAAGATGGTTGAATGTTCATGAATCAAATGTAAAACACACTTACACTTCCTCAGACCTGGTAATGTCAGGTACCAGATTCCAGCAGGCTCCGCCCTGAAAGGAGAAGGAGTCTGTTTCAGCATGTAAACATGGACATCACATGACTTCATACACAGATTGATGTCAGTGTTACAACATTTATAAAGTAAATAAACACAAGTCTTTCTTTTTTCCTTCAATAATTACAACACTGTCACTGTTACTATGGTGATGCAGCTCGCCAAAAACCACCTCATGTTATCATATGTATGATACATAGAACTGATCGGGTCAGAGACCAGATGTGCCCCATTATGGTTTCATGGTGTTCCCTGTTACCATGACAACAGTATTCACACAACCCCATCTCTAAAAACACATCAATACTTGACCTTTTTCTAGAGGTCACTGCATCAACATACTTTCACCTACTGACACCGTTCCACCTTATCTCTGGTTACAAGACATGCGTCTATCATCTCTTATATAACTGTTACCATGTGACCATGGCAACGCCATTCGCTATCAGAAGCACCCGTTTCACACACAGGACAGACAGTATGACCTGTGACAACATGTGACACGTCAAATCGATCAGTTTGACCAGTAGGAGTGAACTATGATGTCTACGAGAAGTTTAGGGTTACCATGACAACGCAGCTCACCAAAAACAACACCTGAAATGACCTACAAGACCAATTTTCAGTCATGCATGACACATCAAACAGACCAGGGTGTTCACTAGAGATGTACTTTTATGGTTTTGTTGCATTTCAAGTTACCATGGTAACAAAAAACCCTGACCCTCCCTTTAAACCTCTTGTTAAAATGAATCAAATTATCCTAAAATTGACACTTTTTCAGAGATTAACGTGTAAACACACTTTGACCTGCAGATGTCATTCCAACATTTATCTTGTGACGACTCCTGTCTGTGTTAACCTGCATTACATCTGATCTGTTTTCTCCAGGTGTGGGTGTGGTCAAGCAGCTGCTGACTGGGAACACCTGGGCCTAATTTCTCCTGGGCTAGAAAGCTGAGCTGTGCTACATTCATGGTGGCTGTCCTGGTTCAGGGTGTGAAAGGAAGTCCAAGTAGTTTGTTGGTTTTGATTAGACTTTGGTTGATTGTTGGTTTAGTTTGGTTTTTTTGATTCTCGTTCTCCAGTTGTGTTCTGATTTTTGATTTGGTTTCAGGCTGGCCTTGATTTTTTCTTCTAGGTTGTTTTCCTTTATTTTATTAATTTATTTTTTGTCAATAAATACTGAAATTTTGACCAACTTTAACAGTGTGTCTCCTTTTTGTCATTGCCTATGAGCTGGGTTGTAAAAAAAATGGGGGCTCGTCCTTTCAGGCAGTTTGTTTGATGCAGTTAATGCATAAATTGTATAATTAGGTCCCACAGTATGTTATTGGTTAAAGAGGGTAGGGTGGATGAAAGTGTTTCTCTCGAGGGAGATGATCTGTAATTAAACTCATGTAGATTTGATATTAATAGTGCCTTGTGTCTGATTCCTGTTTTTAATGAAGGAACCTTGATACATTTTTCTCTTTGTTTGAAAGAGTGGCTGAATTAAGGGGTTGGCAGGATGCAGAGTGCACCCTGTTGCTTCAGTGTGATTTAGCAGGGAAAGCTCAGTCTGTATATTCAGCTTTGGATGTAGAGGACAGCAAAGTTTATAAAAAAGTGAAGGATGCTGTTCTGAAGGTGTATGAGCTCGTTCCTGAGGTTTACTGTCAGCATTTTCAAACGTGGAAACATGGTGAACAGCAAACCAATTTAGAGTTTGCACACGACATTCTGAGTCACTTTAATCGCTGGTGCACGGCTGCAGGTGTGGTGACTTATAAAGATTTGTCAAATTACAAATTACCACCTAATGAACATAAGGCTTCTGACGTTCTGGAGGATGTTGCGTTGGTCGATGATTATGTTTTGATGCATAAAAATAAGGGTGAAGAAATCTGTTCTCATTTTGATAGAGCGAGTGCAGCTGTCAGTGGGTCAGATGAAATGCCATGGGTGGTGAGGGAGCTAAAAACTCACGGTTATCTTTTGATCCTTCAAAACTGTGTCATTATTGCCAAGGCTTTATCACCCAGTCAGCTGACAGCAGACACTGTGGACTGAGTCTGTCCATGTGATACATCAACGTGATCAGGTTGACCAGGAGAATTCAAGCATCATGTGTAGATTAAATTTGGGGTTGCCATGGTAATATTATCCATTAAAAACCACAGCCCTATGGGGAGCCACATCTCCTCCCCTTCCGGTCGGCCCATGGGTCCCCTGAACGAAAAAATAATGAATGGAAGTCAATAAAGAGATAAAAGTTATTTTCTGGTCCGCTTTGTCTTACACCCTGAATCACACATATGCTTTACCGCAATTTAAATGATAAATAATGATGTATGTTTTGACCGGATCTGTCAAGTGGATTCGGATTTATTTATTTAAAAAATTTCGTAATTAAAATGACTACAACTGGAAAGTCGCACAATATGACATCACGGCAGAATCGGTGTGTTTTGGACCTGGATGTCACCACAAAACTAGTCGTTTAATGCTCCTTCCTTCATCCTGATAGAAGGAGGTGAAGCTCGCTAAACTCACCACCATTGTTCCTATTCTGATTCTTCTTCTCCTTCTGAGCGCTATGGTGACGTCAATTTTACGAGACAAGTGGTTGTAGTCTACTACGTGTCTTCATGCAAAATATAAAATAACTTTTGCCGCATGTCGAAACTGATCGCTTTCTCTGCATCAAAACTTGTCTTTACAACTCACGGACATCATATGTTCAATCCATGGTGCATTTCAAACTGGATCAGAAAATAACTTTTATCGCTCCATTGACTTCCATTCATGATTTTCTTGTCCAGGGGACCCATGGACCGGAAGAAGAAGGGCGTGACTGTGGCTCCTCATTTGAATTAATGTAACTCTTATCCATTTCATTCCATTTGGAGCAGCTGTCAGACACATGTTCAGTGTTAGATCAGTGCAGCTTTCTGATTGGCTGAGGGTTTCTGAGTCCCGCCCACAGTGGCAGTCCCTCTCAAAGTTTCTTCAGGAACTTTTCTAGTTTATTATGGTTTTTTCTAAATCAATAATTAGAATTTGATTATTTTAATTATCTAGGCTGTTTCTACTTCTGATGTTTAGTAAAGTTTATTAAAGATAAAATTTAGAGTCTTTTTGGTTATTGGGGTTAATTATCAGTTTCATGTGGAACAGGATTCACTTTTGGGATCTGATCTCAGAACGTTCTGTTCCAGAGTTTGAGAGCAGCAGGTGAAGCTGCTGCTGGTAAGGATCTGGGAGGAGATCCTCCAGGACACCATCTGTCATCTCATAAGGAGACCTGATGTTGACAGGCAGGACTCAGACAGGTGGGTCCAACAAACTACTGAGAACCATTTAGAGCTGCTGCAGGAACATTTCAGTAAACTGGACCAGCTGCTGCATCAGTTTAAATGTTTTGGTGACCCTGAATCAAACCCTCTGTAGGTTGATCACCTTCATCCATGTGTTCTTTAGTTCCTCAGACTTTGACACCTTCCATATCAGGATCAGGAGATCCAGCAGGAGCTCTATACACTTTAGATCTGATGTGTTTGCAAAATCTTCTTTCATTTTTTAGCTGTGTGTAAAATAGTTTGTAAACATTAAAACCATCTGAACCTTTTCACTTCTTCTCTGTCTGGTCCTGGTACCATGACAACATGTTGTTTAGTTTGGGTTAAACATATGAGGACAGAGGACAGAAGACCACGTGTTGGAGCTAAAACTCTGGATCTGAAATTTAAAGAAACAGGAAAAGAATCCAACAAAGACCTGAACCAGAACCTGAAGCTGCTTCATCCATCAGCTGATCCACTAAAAACTGAACAGCCAAAGTCCAACATCAGAGACCTGAAACCATCAGAAGAATCCTGACCTGAAAACTTCCAGAGTGAAGTCTGAAGTCTTCAGTCCACCAGACAGTAACTTCTCCTCTGAATCCTGCAGGTTGTTGTTCAGCAGGTCCAGTTCTGTCAGACAGCAGGACTGAGAGCTGAGAACTGAAGACAGAAGAACATGAGACTCATATAAAGAATTCTTCTCATGGAACATTTAGTTCAACATCAGAAAAACACACGAGCAGTTTGTTCAGAAACATCAAAGATTATTTCTGTTAGAACAAATGAAAGAAGAATAAATGTTCTCCTGCTGTGGAACATCTGGAATGTTCCTGGAAGATGTTGGAATGTTTGTCAGAAAGAGACTCTGTGAGACTTTGTTAAGTTAAAGTTCCTGACCTGAGAGTCTCCAGTTGACAGTGTGGACTCTTTAGTCCAACAGACAGCAGCTGGACTCCTGAATCCTGCAGCTTGTTATTACTTAGATCCAGTTCTTTGAGACCAGAGGACTGGCAGCCGAGGACAGAGGACAGAACTTCACAGCTTCTCTCTGAGAGGACACACTCACTCAGCCTGAAGACATAATGATGAAGAGAATGAAAACATTAGTGATCTCATGTTGACTGTGAACTGAAATAAAAAGTCTTTGTTCACACGTCGTGCATGTGGAACTTCATTAGAGAACAAATGAGTGAATCAGCTGATCAACAACTGTCTGAACATCTGCCCCCAGTCAGTGTGTTTTGTTTCTATTAGTAGAATTATATTTATTATCATCAGATCTGTCCTGTGAAGTTATATTCAGTATGTTAATATCAACTTTATTTATACATTAAAACAACAGATATTTAATAAGATGTTTTACAATCAAACAGAATAAAAACTGCATGAAGAACAATAAAAACAAGATAAACATAAATAATCAACACAATGGCAACAGAAAACAATAAAAACTAGATAACCTCCAGAGAGAAAAGTTTGGTTTTCATCATTCTCAGACATCTGAATATGAACAGGTAAACGGTTTCACAGGTTTGAACCAGTAAAATCAGTTTCTATCTTTTATTTAAAGTTTTTTTTATTTTCCTTTTGATGTGCCATCTGTTACTGTTAAAATAAACCAATCATTAAAATGATACTGTTCTGAGACTTTTCATTTCTTTGTCATTGGACAAACTTACAAAATCAGTGAGGGGCCAAATAATTATTTCTACCACTTCACATACAACTGTGTCTCTGATCTGGATGGTATCAGGAAGGTTCCAGATAATGTAATTATATAGTAGCCCTGAAAATAGTAGCCCTCCATTTTATTTTTATACTCAAAGACATTTACGTTTGGGAACAAAAGCTGAGCAGTGTATTTTACCATTCAAGCATGCCAGCAGAGGGCGCTCTGTGCCATTATGCATCAGCAGCTGACGGTCTGGCAGAAGAAGTCAGTATGTAAGTTTCAAGTTTCAAGTTTATTTATTTATAAAGCGCCAGTTCATGACAAAGTCATTTCAAGGCACTTCACAGAAAAATCAATCAATTAATAATAAAACAATTTCTATCTAAGGAACCAGCCGATTGGGCTGAATTGTTATTTCAGCACAATCCCCCATCCTGAGCAAGCACAATTGGCGACAGTGGAAAGGAACGACTCCCTTTTAACAGGAAGAAACCTCTAGCAGAACCCGGCTCAGGATGGGCGGCCTTCTGCCTTAGCCGACTGAGGTCTGAGCTGACAGGAAAGAGACACAGACAAACACAGATGTATTTTGGCCAGTCGTCATGTCTATGGAAAGATAAACAGAGAAACAGTTAATGGCAGCAGTAACAATCAAAGCAATAACAATTTGATGGTTTTAGTGGGAATATTTCATCCCTTGTTTATGTGAGATACACCCTCCTCAGAGGCAGCCAGAGTAAAGAAAGACAGCAGAGTGAAAAAATGTGGTCAGTATGTCCTCCGGCAGTCTAAACCTATAGCAGCATAACTAAAGGGAAAGCTCAGGAGAACCCAAGCTAACCCTGACTATAGGATTGTGTAAAAAGGAAAGTTTTAAGTCTATTCTTAAAACTACACAA
>SSNP01000527.1:3257-26622 GCA_006937955.1 Pachypanchax playfairii
CCCCCCCCCCCCCCAGGCAGTGTTGAATTGAGAAGATTCTATTATGTCAGAAAAGCAGTTATAACTAGTCAGAAAGATCATAGTGAATCTGTTAAAAATGTTACAATACAAAACAACACAATTGTCTTGAGAATATACAACAAACAAAAACACAAATTTCACTAAAACTGTTTAAAAATTGACAGAAATAATATTGCATCATATAATAATTTAGGATCGTTGCACTGAAGCGATAAATAACATAATATTGGTATCCATGACTTCACTTTGGACTTTGTTGTGCTTTGGGATTATAAGGGAACATTTGGATTTATTGTATTCTTGTAACAGAGCAGAGTGTTTCAGGAAGCTGTAGCTTCAGCATACAGCCTTTCTACATTTCTTGTTTTACATAGTCTCATATACAACCATGATTGTTTGACTTGTTGACTGAATAAAAAATAAATAAACAAAAAAAGTGCACAGTTATAATTGATCATTTGGTTTTTGTTGTTGTTGTTTTATGCTGTTACTTTATCCTGCCAAAGGTTGTATGTAAATCATGTTTAAACCCCTGTATTTACCTAAAGTCTGCAAATGAAGCACTTTTTGCATAAAACAAGTAAATGATGTTGTACAAAGACAAAAGGGGACGTGGAATTTAAAGGTCTAAATTTCCTTCGGCATCTTACAGAGCACCATGAAGAGGATCTTGAGTGTCGTACTTTTCTCAGGTATGTGTTAAATAACCTAAAGTGTAGAATTATTAGAATTATTACAGTTAACTTACATGTTTTTCTATATTTTCCTGCAGAGTGGCTCATCTTCTCCTCCTGCCTCTCTCGTCAGTACCACTATGTGAATCAGACTTTGAACTGGACTGAAGCTCAGACCTACTGCAGACAGAGACACACAGACCTGGCCACCATCACAAACCTGGAGGAATCAAACCAACTTATCGACACACTTTCATCTGCTGGGCAGGACTCTGAGGTCTGGATTGGTCTGTACAGTGAAATCGATTGGCGGTGGTCTGATGGCTTCACTGGGAGTGGAGCTGAGTACAGGAACTGGGCAACTGAAGTCTCTGAACCAAACTTTCTAGGGAGTGATCAGTTCTGTGTGCTGATTAGTAATATTAAAAACTGGTGGGATTTTTCCTGCAAAGCCAACGCAGCATTTGTTTGTTACAATGGTAACTTAGTACTGAAAGTATTACTGTAATATTCCATAACTCAGAAAAATAATAATAAATAAATAATTTCAAATTCAGAAAGTAAAAATAAACTAATCTCCTCTCTGTAATCTTAATCTTGCAGGAACAAAACTGGATCATGACTTTGTTTTTGTGAGTAAACAAATGAACTGGTCCGATGCACAGAAGTATTGCAGAGAGAACTTTGTAGACCTGGCCACTGTGAGAAACGACACAGAGAACACGAGGATCCAGAGCCTGGTGTCTGGTTCTACATGGATTGGTCTAATTAGAGATCCAAATTTTTACTGGTCTGATGGGAACAGCTTTTACTTCACCAACTGGAATAATGATGTAAATCTAATTGGCACAATGAGAGTTATTTGTGGTGTGATGTCTTTGAAGAAATCAGGAAAATGGAATTTTTTTCCCTGTGAAACAAAATTACAATTTGTCTGCTACAGCATCCATTACGGTAAGTTAAACAGTTTATATGAACCAACTAGTTAAAATACAAAACATACATAATTTATGTTTACTCCAAATTGGTATAATCCAAGAATGAATATTTTCTGACCCACTGGATTTTTGATTACCTTTTTTTTAAGAAAAAAAAGAAGAAAATTTTTTTACATTTTTTAAAATGACTAAGAATAATAAAAGTTTAGCAGTTTAATCATCCAGTTCATATGTGGTTTATGGACTGGAGAAGACTTTAAATCCTAAAAGATTAAGGGCCTGATTTATCAGGTTTATGGTTGTTAAAACACGTGCAAACCGCTCAGCGGCCGCAAAAACAAGCAGCAGCTGATTTACTAACGGCGTGCAGGCAAAACTGCGCCTGTTAAACCTGCCGCTAGACACGCAAAGTTATTTAAGTTAGTTAAACCTGGAAATGTTTGCAGCTTCTAATTTTGCAAGTATTTTTACCGCCTTTGAAAAGCGTCTTAACTCGGCACAAAAATGACTGCAGTGATTGTTGCGAGGAGACAGACAGACGTCTGGATCATTCCAGCACATCGTGACAGTGTTGCATCTCCCAGGGTGGGTGGTCCAGTGTGTGTTTCAGGTTCTGAATGCAGTGTTACGTGAGCAGATACATTAATTTTCCAAACACTTGTGATGCAAACGTTGTGGTAAATTATCCAGCTCACAATTCTTTCATTCTAAGGAACAGTGTTATATTTACGAGGTTGAGAGATGGTGAATATGGAGATGGCTCTTGTGTGTGTGTGTTACATTATTTGTGCTGTAAATATCATTCCACACATTTAATTTTCTATATTTTTTTGTTTTCTATATTAATCCCTCGTGGGGAAATTTGGCTCTGCATTTGACCCATTCACTTGCGGGGTTCAGTATCTTGCCCAAGGATACTTTGAGACGTAGCCTCTTGCCGGGACACGGGCTTCGGTTTCCCGATCGGAGGATGACCTCCTTCCCGACAAATTACGGCCGCCCCTAGGCAGCAGTGGGTTCCGTATCTTGCCCAAGAATACTTCGATGCTTGCCAGCATCGGGGATCGAACCCGTCATCTTTCAAACGAAGGGCGGTCACCCTTCGGCCAGACTATACCGTCCGCCATTTATGGATCTAATAACACCTCATGATCTATTCCTAAGGTGATGGTGCAGACCCCCTTTACCCCCTGCACTCAACCCGACTGCTGGGGAGTAACATGGATATAATCTGGCCCACATACGCACGAGAAACATTTTGGAGCGCACCGCATCCTGAAAAGCAGGTGTCGGTGTTTGGACCACGCTGGAGGGGAACTTTACAAACCAGGTTGCCCTGATCAGTGTTGTTGCTGTGTGTTGCACAACGTTCAACAACTTCGGAGTGGAGCCAAAAGATGTCTTTGATGTCACTCAACAATATATTTTTTGCCTCTTCCCTCATCTTTGAAGCTCCTTTGAAGCTTCACTTTCTGTTATAGAGAATAGCGCCGTTAAACTCCTGCTCTTGCTTTTTGTGCTTTTTGTAACAATTGCGCAATAGATCTTATTAGATCGCCTGCAAATCAGGAACGCAAAATTTTTCCGCCACACATAATTTTACTCTCTTTAGTTGGATTATTGATAAATCAGGCCCTATGAGGCGTGTTGCTGCTTTAGAAGCCTACCTGGTCCCTGCAACATCTAAGAAGACACTTGTTTGAACTATAGGGACACATTCAAACTCATTTCTTCTCCTCATCTCTGATTGTTTATGGTCTTCATGGAAAAATCTAAATGGCTAATTTAGAGGAAAGTTTTATATTAAGTTTTTGCAGATGATGTGATTATCTTTACATCAAAACAAGCTTTGTGTAATTAGTCTCTGTCTTCGTTTAGCATCATTAACTAGTTACCAGTTTGTTGAGTGTTAACTCATCTCTCTTACTAGCACTACGGTTGTGCCAATAAGTTTACACGCCTGCTAGATTTTTATTTTTTGGCCACTTCTTAAAGACCCACACAAAAACTGTGTATTTCGTGTTGTCAACATCAGCATTTTTCTGATGCTAGAGGACGCATCTTGAGAAAATTAAGACCGCCGACCTGGTCACAACCTTCTGAATGGGTCACAAACACTAGACTCTTGAAGGGATCTTGTTTGGGTTTTGGGACTGTTTTGTTGCTGTTGTTCTGATTCTAGGATGTTCAGTTTTTACTTCGTCCTCCTCTTATTCCTTTTGTCTTTGTCGTTGATGAGCAGTCATGTCCTACATCACTCCTTGTATTTTTAGTTTGGTATTTTCCATGTTGTTGTTTTCATGGTCAGTGTGTTTGTTTGGTTCGTTTTCAGTTTACTTCATGTCGTTGTTTATCTGGACTCCATACTGGGTTTTTTTTAGGGCATTTGTATTTTATTTTATTCAAGTTCAAGTTGTTTTAATATACTCTTGACTTATTCCTTTCTGATGACTCTTTCTTCTCCTTTACTATTTGATTTCTTTGCACTCTTTGGAAGTAGTTTTGCTGCCACATCAACATTTTTATTAAAGTCTCAGGTTTTGTTTTTGCTGCATTTTGGATCCATTTATCTAAACATCACAATGGATAAGTCTTTTTCACCAGGATGTAATTTTATGATAATTAACTCGTATTTAAGAATGAAATATGAAACAAAAGTGACTAAAAATTTGTTTGTATTTGTATTTGATCCAGAACCAGTAAAGAAAGAGGTGGTGAAACTCAGACTGACAGCAGAAGGCTCTGTGGATCTGAACAACTTTGGTCTGAAAGCAACAATCTTGAAAGAGGCAGGTTTGATAGAATGTACATGGTTTTATTTCTGTACAAATGTACAACGTTCCAGATGAGAGGTGGCGGCCAAAGAGTCAAATACCTCTAAATATTCATTTTAATGTTGTTTTTGTCTTTCAGCTGAATGACAGACTGAAGGAAAATGGAGTGAGTGGAGTCACCTTGAAATGGAACGAGCAGCCTGATGGTAAAGTCTTCAGGAAGGAGATGAAAAGAGCAAAACCTGAGATCTGAAATAAAAACCTGATTCTTTAATTCATTTTGCTTATTAATTTAATAATGTCAGCTAATAACTACTGTAAAATGCTAAAAAAAAATGCTAGTGAATCCCATAATATTTGGCCAAATGTTGTTATGATAATAAGCTGTCTTTGCTTTCAAGTGTATGAACATAATGTCAGACACCTTGCACTGGTCACATCCAGCCCCGGCGTCAGGGGGTCAAATAGGGGGGCATTGCCCCCTCACCCGTACCTCCTAGCCCCCTCATTCATAGGGCTTATGATCGTGTCCTCATCACCAGCCGCGGCCACCATGTTGGATGTACAGAGTTGCTTTTTTCTTTAGATAACAGTGCACTCGCTCTCGGTCTTGCGGCTCAAATATAGTAATTATTTCATCTGTTTACTCTGCGTTGCTGTGTTGTGGGGTGCAACGGTGCACGGGTTGTTTACAAAAACCATAGTAATGGTGCGTTCACACCGGCCACTTTGTCAACGTCAAGTAACGCTGATAACGCTCCAAATTTGACGTTTGAAGTTGAAGCTCATAACGCCTGCCAGTCAGAGCGCATAGGCGTTAAAGCTCGTAAAGCCTGACCGAAAAAGAGCGCAAAGGCGGGGCTTCCTTTGTTATGGGATGTTCAGAGCTATGGCGGATCATATACAGTGGGGCAAAGAAGTATTTAGTCAGCCACCAATTGTGTAAGTTCTCCCACTTACAAAGATCAGAGAGGCCTGTAATTTTCATCATAGGTATACCTCAACTATGAGAGACAAAATGAGGAAAAAAAATCCAGAAAATCACATTGTCTGATTTTTAAAGAATTTATTTGCAAATTATGGTGGAAAATAAGTATTTGGTCAATAACAAAAGTTAATCTCAATACTTTGTTATATAGCCTTTGTTGGCAATGACAGAGGTCAAACGTTTTCTGTAAGTCTTCACAAGGTTTTCACACACTGTTGCTGGTATTTTGGCCCATTCCTCCATGCAGATCTCCTCTAGAGCAGTGATGTTTTGGGGCTGACGCTGGGCAACACGGACTTTCAACTCCCTCCAGAGATTTTCTATGGGGTTGAGATCTGGAGACTGGCTAGGCCACTCCAGGACCTTGAAAGGCTTCTTACGAAGCCACACCTTCGTTGCCCGGGCGGTGTGTTTGGGATCATTGTCATGCTGAAAGACCCAGCCACGTCTCATTTTCAATGCCCTTGCTGATGGAAGGAGGTTTTCACTCAAAATCTTACGATACATGGCCCCATTCATTCTTTCCTTTACACGGATCAGTCGTCCTGGTCCCCTTGCAGAAAAACAGCCCCAAAGCATGATGTTTCCACCCCCATGCTTTACAGTAGGTATGGTGTTCTTTGGATTCAACTCAGCATTCTTTCCCCTCCAAACACGACAAGTTGAGTTTCTACCAAAAAGTTCTATTTTGGTTTCATCTGACCATATGATGTTCTCCCAATCCTCTTCTGGATCATCCAAATGCTCTCTAGCAAACCGCAGACGGGCCTGGACGTGTCCTGGCTTCAGCAGGGGGACACGTCTGGCACTGCAGGATTTGAGTCCCTGGCGGCGTAGTGTGTTACTGATGGTAGCCTTTGTTACTTTGGTCCCAGCTCTCTGCAGGTCATTCACTAGGTCCCTCCGTGTGGTTCTGGGATTTTTGCTCACCGTTCTTGTGATCATTTTGACCCCACGGGGTGAGATCTTGCGTGGAGCCCCAGATCGAGGGAGATTATCAGTGGTCTTGTATGTCTTCCATTTTCTAATAATTGCTCCCACAGTTGATTTCTTCACACCAAGCTGCTTACCTATTGCAGATTCAGTCTTCCCAGCCTGGTGAAGGTCTACAATTTTGTTTCTGGTGTCCTTTGACAGCTCTTTGGTCTTGGCCATAGTGGAGTTTGGAGCGTGACTGTTTGAGTTTGTGGACAGGTGTCTTTTATACTGATAACGAGTTCACACAGGTGCCATTAATACAGGTAACGAGTGGAGGACCGAGGAGCCTCTTAAAGAAGTTACAGGTCTGTGAAAGCCAGAAATCTTACTTGTTTGTAGGTGACCAAATACTTATTTTCCACCATAATTTGCAAATAAATTCTTTAAAAATCAGAAAATGTGATTTTCTGGATTTTTTTTCCTCATTTTGTCTCTCATAGTTGAGGTATACCTATGATGAAAATTACAGGCCTCTCTGATCTTTTTAAGTGGGAGAACTTACACAATTGGTGGCTGACTAAATACTTTTTTGCCCCACTGTAGAGACAGTGGCTTGGATTTATTTACTTCATGGATCTAGACAACGTCGACGTCGGGTGCATCAGCGCCGTTTGTGGATACACCCCATTCTTCCGATGCGTTCTGAGTTTGGTGAGTTTAACCATTTGCTCCAGGAGCTACGTTTGGATGAGGTTCATTTATCTTCCATTTTGGCTGATCCCGCTTCTTTCCAGCTACGTGCTGTGACGTCTTACGTCACTACGATGAGACGCTCTGATTGGTTGACATGCCGCTTCAAGAGCGTTATCAACGTCAAAAGTTCAGCTAGCTGAACTTTGAGCTTTTCAAGCTTTTCAAGCGTCAACGCCTGAAACGCTAGAAAAGCTTGAAAAGTTGCCGCTCATAACGCTCACAAAGCGCCGCAGAGCCGTTGACGTCTGTCTGACGCCCGTCCACCATAGACTTTACATATAAACTTGCCGCTTATGAAGTTGATGGTTGGGCCGGTGTGAACGCACCGTAACCGACGCATTCAACATGGCCGTGACGACCCATGATGCATTGCGAGATCATAGGCCCTTTTTAATGATTTTTTTTTTTCAGCTGAAATTTTTTTGGGAGTAGTCACGATTTTGTGTCTCGTAGTGTATTTAAACATACTCAGCTAAATGAAATTAATAAAATTAAAAATAACAATTTTAATGTGCATATGAGCTTGTATATGTGTATATGTGCATGTAATGTGTTTCATGAGCATATGTGCTTGTCCCGTAATATGTTTGGATCTGTGGGGAAATCAAATCAGCCCCTCAATGGTCATCACATGCCCCCCTAACAATATGGTTCTGGAGCCGGGGCTGGTCACATCTACTGATAGAGAGGGAAAACTATTTCTGACAGTGATTGTGAACTTTGTGACCTGCCTAAAAAAACAAAACAATTTACACTAAAATTCTGCAATATTAATATTAACATTGCAACATTCATTTGTACACACTGATTCGGTGAAATTTGGGCCTTTTTTTTCTTTGCAAATGTCCAAAAGATGATGAAATCAAACAAAATAGAGTGCTGCAATTCATAAAAACAACTAATCTTCAGGATCAAAAATGTTTCTTGGTTAAAAACACTCTGTGTCTTAAAAGATCATCTTCATGATGAAAATGTCAATTTCACAAGGTTTTTGGGAAATAGGAATTAGCTACATTGCAATGCTTATTTGTGAGCTATTGCTGGGTTTCACATGACGTTGCGTTGACGTCACCAAATGCAGATGGGGGTCAGGAAGTAACCGCCGCTGCACAGAACCCTGCTGAACTCTACTGATTCGGCTTAAAAATGTCTAAAATCTGTGCGGTCTACGGTTGTTGCAACCGCTCTAACCGGGAGAAAGACAAACGTTTTTTTCGTGTCTCGAAAGTCGTGTGCCACAAATGTCTTATTTTTAAAAAACTTACCAAAAGAAGACGGTGTCATGTCCAGTGCTCTGTGTCTGTGTTGTGGGTTTTCTGTGTCGGGTGAGTTCTCTTCTCAGAGATGTCATCTTCGTGGAGAGCAGAGCAGGCTGATTGATCACAGCTGGCGGAGATCAGGACTGATGAGGAGTGAGAGCTGTACTTAAGCTGCAGGCGGACTCTCAGTCAACGCCTGGTTGTTAACCTATTTGGTAGCTCCTTTGTGCCATCCTAGTGAATTATTTCCTAGTGATTTCAAGATTCCTGTTGTGATTATTCGAGAGTGTTTTTTCCCTGTGTTCAACTAACCCTGTGCCTTCAGGATTTACGTCACCCTGCTCCTTGTGTTCCGAGGATTCTTCCGTGTCCAGCGTCTGATCTCCCTGAGCCCTGTCTACCTCCCTCCAGCGATCTCACCCGACCTGGACTCACCACCTCCCTGCACAGCACCGCACTGGACCTGTCCTCCTCCCGAGAGTTACCTGCTTCAAACTCCTGTGAGTCATTCTTCACCTCCCTTCCCTGCAATATCTCCTGCGCATATCTACCGGCTCAAGCACTAATTCTCCTCTCCCCTTGCAGTCCCGAGAACCACCTGACGCACCAGATCACCGAGCACATTTATCACTGTATATATATATTCACCTGCCCACTTGGAAATAAACCTGTTCACTTTTGCACCTGAGAAATTGTGTCTGAGTCTGAGTCCAGCATGTGGGTCAACAAGCTGACAGAGCCCGTGACAGACGGCAGAAATGGATCACTTATCTCGAGCTAAAAACAAGAGGCGCAGAAACGGCCAACGCTAGAGTTTGCAGCGATCACTTTCTAAAATGTTTAATAAAAGGGTTTAATAAATGTTCTAGTTTTTTAGTGAACATTTACTTAGAAACACATCTACAAAAATGGCAAGTAAACAAGTTTTTCTCTGGCCACAAACCACGTTTTTATGGGGGGTTCTGTGGATCTCTGTGAATAGTTGAACTACATTATAGAAATATATAGAGAGAAATTACTTAAAAATCAAACAAATCTAATAGAAATTTGGATTTAAAAAGGCATAATAAAGTATTTACATGTAGATACTAGCACATAAACACACTCGTTATTAGCATTAGCAATAGTATTATTATCACGAATTAAAAGTAGCACAACTCACGACTTACCCGTGTAAAAACAAGACGACAGCCATTTAAAGCTTCTCTGGATCCTAAATCGTTGATCCAAACTGAACAAAATAGTTGTAGACTTCCAGTCTTTTGAAGGCTTTCATTTGATTTGCTGTGTAAAAAGAGGTTTGCAGGACGAGAGTTATGTCCATAGCTTCAATACAGGGTAAATCCTCCAGACTGTATTTAAAGTCTGATTTATTTAACTATACGGGTCATAACCTAAATGAAGATATATTTTTTCGCGATATCGCGTCTGTGCTAGTCCATTTAAAGCCTTACTATAGTCGCTTTCAGACATCGCGCTGTGTTGTTGTGACCAAGTGAAACATTTCCTAAACCCCCATTTGAGTTTCGCGCGGCTTCCGAGTCACGTGAGTGAAACCCAGCTATGTCACTGCAAAAAATGTATGATTTTTTTTATTTTTGCTTCTTAGGATTTTCTTGATGTTTCAATTCTAACTAAATCCCTGTCGACCCCCGCTGTTCCTCCAAGGATCACTGTATAGATAGTTAAAGAATTTAATGTGCTACTTTTCTAACCCTATTATAAATAAGTTTGTTTAATTACAGTATATTTAAACATAATTACCCACATTTCATTGTGCTTACAAAGAGTTGTAATGCTCATTCCTTGAAGGTTTTAAGCTCCTGACCTCACTAAGTGGGACAATACAAGTACTGATTAGAAGTTGGGCATCTGGAGGACACGCTTCACATACACATGCACACGAAACAAGGAGTGTTCTTTTAAAATGTAATGCTTCATTTTGTGTTGACATATAATAGTTAATCATCCTATATGTACCCTCAAACATGGAATCTCACTGAAGTTGAATTATTTATTTATTTATTTTAAGAAACGTTATTTCCTCCCGGTTTGTTTTGGATTACCATATTCGAAAGAAACAGTAATTTCTTAGTTTGCCAGCAGGGGGAGTTTCTTCCAGAAACTGTACAGGCTTTAAGTCAGGTGGTGCTTCCTGTTCAGACCAGATTCTGCCTGTCAACAGAATCACATCTCCCATGTCTCCTTTATTTTTCCTGCAAAAATACAGAATGATTGTTTTATCCTTCAAAGATGTATAAGGGTATAATTACTCCTATTGCTGTACATTTGATTACAATAATGTCTGAATTTGACTATATTAGAACAAACTAACACTACACAGTGGAGAAAGACTGATCGGTTGTGTGTAGCAGGTCAAGATAGTGGAGCTAAAAAGGTTTGACTGTTTTTATTGTGTTTTGGTTTTGTGTACTGAGAAGTTTCTATAGTAATGAATCCAGTTTATTTTATTGTAAAATATAAATCTGTGTTTGTTATATTGTTTCAAATGCTAATGTTGACATGTAAAATATATTGTTAACGGTTTGTCTGATAAAATGTTGAGACTGCAGGTTAATTAAAGACATAAAAGTATAAATGTTTGTTTTCTATAGTTTTCTTTTCCAGTTAAACGTGACTGCTGTAAACTGTTTACTGACAGTAAAGTTGAAACAAAGACATTTTATTGTCTTAACTAAGAGGAAGAGAAAGGATTTAGGAGAGGGAAAATGTTTTATAACGATATCTATTGTATCATAAAGACATCTGCAATGTATGTAAGTTTAATTGTCTGTTAATAAATCAGACCAGAGCCTGCCTGCCATCAGAATCACACCTCTGGATGTATTCACACCAGTCCTGTTTAATCTGCTTGAATCAAACTCTAATTCGATTACACAGAAAGTCCGGTTCGTTTGAGGAGGTGTGAACCGGCAACCAAACTCTGATTTGTACCAAACAATCTAGTCCGCCTAAAAACGTGGGTCTAGGTTCAATTGAAACTAACTCTGGTGCGGTTCGATTGAATGTGTGAACGCAACCAGACTGGGACCGCACCAAAAGCAGGAAGTGGACTATATTGTGCAGCCGTCTCAGCCTCCTCCTGTAGTTCTCTGTCTTGTTATCTGCTCATTCTGTCACACAAAATGTTTCTGATCATCAAACACATTAATCCAGTGCTTAATTTGTAAATCAAAAGTTACCGGAACGCAAATAACGCTATGAGACCAGAATTCACTGACTGATACCGGAACGCACACATAGACATGTATGAAGGCACACATAGACATGTGTGAACGCGCACATAGACATGTGTGAACGCGCACATAGACATGTGTGAACGCGCACATAGACATGTGTGAACGCACACATAGACATGTGTGAACGCGCACATAGACATGTATGAACGCACACATAGACATGTGTGAACGCGCACATAGACATGTATGAACGCACACATAGACATGTGTGAACGCACACATAGACATGTATGAACGCACACATAGACATGTATCAACGCACACATAGACATGTGTGAACGCACACATAGACATGTGTGAACGCACACATAGACATGTATCAACGCACACATAGACATGTGTGAACGCACACATAGACATGTGTGAACGCGTATGAACGCACACATAGACATGTATGAACGCACACATAGACATGTATCAACGCACACATAGACATGTGTGAACGCACACATAGACATGTGTGAACGCACACATAGACATATGTGAACGCGTATGAACGCACACATAGACATGTGTGAACGCGTATGAACGCACACATAGACATGTATCAACGCACACATAGACATGTGTGAACGCACACATAGACATGTGTGAACGTGTATGAACGCACACATAGACATGTGTGAACGCACACATAGACATGTATCAACGCACACATAGACATGTGTGAACGCACACACATAGACATGTGTGAACGCACACATAGACATGTGTGAACGTGCACATAGACATGTATGAACGCACACATAGACATGTGTGAACGTGCACATAGACATGTATGAACGCACACATAGACATGTGTGAACGCACACATAGACATGTATGAACGCACACATAGACATGTGTGAACGTGCACATAGACATGTATGAACGCACACATAGACATGTGTAAACGCACACATAGACACGTATGAACGCACACATAGACATGTATCAACGCACACATAGACATGTGTGAACGCGTATGAACGCACACATAGACATGTGTGAACGCACACATAGACATGTGTGAACGCACACATAGACATGTATGAACACACACATAGACACGTGTGAACGCACACATAGACATGTATGAACGCACACATAGACATGTGTGAACGCGTATGAACGCACACATAGACATGTGTGAACGCGCACATAGACATGTATGAACGCGCACATAGACATGTGTGAACGCGCACATAGACATGTGTGAACGCGTATGAACGCACACATAGACATGTGTGAACGCGTATGAACGCACACATAGACATGTGTGAACGCGTATGAACGCACACATAGACATGTGTGAACGCACACATAGACATGTGTGAACGCGTATGAACGCACACATAGACATGTGTGAACGCACACATAGACATGTATGAACGCACACATAGACATGTGTGAACTCGTATGAACGCACACATAGACATGTGTGAACGCACACATAGACATGTATGAACGCACACATAGACATGTGTGAACGCGTATGAACGCACACATAGACATGTATGAACGCACACATAGACATGTATGAACGCACACATAGACATGTGTGAACGCGTATGAACGCACACATAGACATGTGTGAACGCACACATAGACATGTGTGAACGCGTATGAACGCACACATAGACATGTGTGAACGCACACATAGACATGTATGAACGCACACATAGACATGTATGAACGCACACATAGACATGTATGAACGCACACATAGACATGTGTGAACGCACACATAGACATGTGTGAACGCGTATGAACGCACACATAGACATGTGTGAACGCGTATGAACGCACACATAGACATGTGTGAACGCGTATGAACGCACACATAGACATGTATGAACGCACACATAGACATGTGTGAACGCACACATAGACATGTATCAACGCACACATAGACATGTGTGAACGCGTATGAACGCACACATAGACATGTCTGAACGCGCATGAACGCACACATAGACATGTGTGAACGCGTATGAACGCACACATAGACATGTGTGAACGCACACATAGACATGTGTGAACGCACACATAGACATGTGTGAACGCGCATGAACGCACACATAGACATGTGTGAACGCACACATAGACATGTATGAACGCACACATAGACATGTGTGAACGCACACATAGACATGTATGAACGCACACATAGACATGTGTGAACGCATATGAACGCACACATAGACATGTATGAACGCACACATAGACATGTGTGAACGCACACATAGACATGTGTGAACGCACACATAGACATGTATGAACGCACACATAGACATGTGTGAACGCACACATAGACATGTGTGAACGCGTATGAACGCACACATAGACATGTATGAACGCGTATGAACGCACACATAGACATGTATGAACGCACACATAGACATGTGTGAACGCACACATAGACATGTATCAACGCACACATAGACATGTATGAACGCACACATAGACATGTGTGAACGCACACATAGACATGTATCAACGCACACATAGACATGTGTGAACGCACACATAGACATGTATGAACGCACACATAGACATGTATGAACGAACACATAGACATGTGTGAACGCACACACATAGACATGTGTGAACGCACACATAGACATGTGTAAACGCGCACATAGACATGTGTGAACACACACATAGACATGTATGAACGCACACATAGACATGTATGAACGCACACATAGACATGTGTGAACGTGCACATAGACATGTATGAACGCACACATAGACATGTATGAACACACACATAGACATGTGTGAACGCACACATAGACATGTGTGAACGCACACATAGACATGTATCAACGCGCACATAGACATGTGTGAACGCGCACATAGACATGTATGAACGCACACATAGACATGTGTGAACGCACACATAGACATGTGTGAACGCGTATGAACGCACACATAGACATGTGTGAACGCACAAATAGACATGTATGAACGCACACATAGCCATGTATGAACGCACACATAGACATGTATGAACGCACACATAGACATGTGTGAACGCACACATAGACATGTATGAACGCACACATAGACATGTGTGAACGCGCACATAGACATGTATGAACGCACACATAGACATGTATGAACACACACATAGACATGTATGAACGCACACATAGACATGTATCAACGCACACATAGACATGTATCAACGCACACATAGACATGTGTGAACGCACACATAGACATGTGTGAACGCACACATAGACATGTATCAACGCACACATAGACATGTGTGAACGCGTATGAACGCACACATAGACATGTGTGAACGCGCACATAGACATGTATGAACGCACACATAGACATGTGTGAACGCACACATAGACAGTATGAACGCACACATAGACATGTATGAACGCACACATAGACATGTGTGAACGCGCACATAGACATGTATGAACGCGCACATAGACATGTGTGAACGCACACATAGACATGTGTGAACGCACACATACACATGTATGAACGCACACATAGACATGTGTAAACGCACACATAGACACGTATGAACGCACACATAGACATGTATGAACACACACATAGACATGTATGAACACACACATAGACATGTGTGAACGCACACATAGACATGTGTGAACGCACACATAGACATGTATCAACGCGCACATAGACATGTATGAACGCACACATAGACATGTATCAACGCACACATAGACATGTATGAACACACACATAGACATGTATCAACGCACACATAGACGTATGAACGCACACATAGACATGTATGAACACACACATAGACATGTGTGAACGCACACATAGACATGTATCAACGCGCACATAGACATGTGTGAACGCGCACATAGACATGTATGAACGCGCACATAGACATGTGTGAACGCGCACATAGACATGTATGAACGCACACATAGACATGTGTGAACGCACACATAGACATGTATGAACGCACACATAGACATGTGTGAACGCACACATAGACATGTATGAACGCACACATAGACATGTGTAAACGCACACATAGACACGTATGAACGCACACATAGACATGTATCAACGCACACATAGACATGTGTGAACGCGTATGAACGCACACATAGACATGTGTGAACGCACACATAGACGTATGAACGCACACATAGACATGTATGAACACACACATAGACATGTATGAACACACACATAGACATGTGTGAACGCACACATAGACATGTGTGAACGCACACATAGACATGTATCAACGCGCACATAGACATGTGTGAACGCGTATGAACGCACACATAGACATGTGTGAACGCGTATGAACGCACACATAGACATGTGTGAACGCACACATAGACATGTATGAACGCACACATAGACATGTGTCAACGCACACATAGACATGTATCAACCCACACATAGACATGTATGAACACACACATAGACATGTATGAACACACACATAGACATGTATGAACGCACACATAGACATGTGTGAACGCACACATAGACATGTGTGAACGCACACACATAGACATGTATGAACGCCCACATAGACATGTGTGAACGCGCACATAGACATGTATGAACGCACACATAGACATGTGTGAACGCGTATGAACGCACACATAGACATGTGTGAACGCACACATAGACATGTGTGAACGCGCACATAGACATGTATGAACGCACACATAGACATGTGTGAACGCGCACATAGACATGTATGAACGCACACATAGACATGTGTGAACGCGCACATAGACATGTATGAACGCGCACATAGACATGTGTGAACGCGCACATAGACATGTATGAACGCACACATAGACATGTGTGAACGCACACATAGACATGTGTGAACGCACACACATAGACATGTGTGAACGCACACATAGACATGTGTGAACGCGCACATAGACATGTATCAACGCGCACATAGACATGTATCAACGCACACATAGACATGTATGAACGCACACATAGACATGTATCAACGCACACATAGACATGTATGAACACACACATAGACATGTATCAACGCACACATAGACGTATGAACGCACACATAGACATGTATGAACACACACATAGACATGTGTGAACGCACACATAGACATGTATCAACGCGCACATAGACATGTATGAACGCACACATAGACATGTATCAACGCACACATAGACATGTGTGAACGCGTATGAACGCACACATAGACATGTATAAACACACACAGAGACATGTATGAACGCACACATACACATGTGTGAACGCACACATAGACATGTGTGAACGCACACATAGACATGTATGAACGCACACATAGACATGTGTGAACGCACACATAGACATGTATCAACGCACACATAGACATGTGTGAACGCACACATAGACATGTGTGAACGCGTATGAACGCACACATAGACATGTATGAACGCACACATAGACATGTATCAACGCACACATAGACATGTGTGAACGCACACATAGACATGTATCAACGCACACATAGACATGTGTGAACGCGCACATAGACATGTATCAACGCACACATAGACATGTGTGAACGCGTATGAACGCACACATAGACATGTGTGAATGCACACATAGACATATATGAACGCACACATAGACATGTGTGAACGCACACATAGACATGTATCAACGCACACATAGACATGTGTGAACGCACACATAGACATGTGTGAACGCGTATGAACGCACACATAGACATGTGTGAACGCACACATAGACGTATGAACGCACACATAGACATGTATGAACGCACACATAGACATGTGTGAACGCACACATAGACATGTATGAACGCACACATAGACATGTATCAACGCACACATAGACATGTGTGAACGCACACATAGACATGTATCAACGCGCACATAGACATGTGTGAACGCGCACATAGACATGTATGAACGCACACATAGACATGTGTGAACGCACACATAGACATGTATCAACGCACACATAGACATGTGTGAACGCGTATGAACGCACACATAGACATGTGTGAACGCACACATAGACATGTATCAACGCACACATAGACATGTGTGAACGCACACATAGACATGTGTGAACGCGCACATAGACATGTATGAACGCACACATAGACATGTATGAACACACACATAGACATGTGTGAACGCACACATAGACATGTATCAACGCGCACATAGACATGTGTGAACGCGCACATAGACATGTGTGAACGCGCACATAGACATGTGTGAACGCACACATAGACATGTGTGAACGCGTATGAACGCACACATAGACATGTGTGAACGCGTATGAACGCACACATAGACATGTGTGAACGCACACATAGACATGTGTGAACGCGTATGAACGCACACATAGACATGTATGAACGCACACATAGACATGTGTGAACGCACACATAGACATGTATGAACGCACACATAGACATGTATGAACGCACACATAGACATGTGTGAACGCACACATAGACATGTGTGAACGCGTATGAACGCACACATAGACATGTATGAACGCACACATAGACATGTGTGAACGCACACATAGACATGTGTGAACGCGTATGAACGCACACATAGACATGTGTGAACGCACACATAGACATGTATGAACGCACACATAGACATGTATGAACGCACACACATACACAACCATCGGACCAGACCAAGCGCTGTGCATTTTGTGTTTACTTGTGTATCTTTGACTAATGGTTAAATGTGTTTGATGATCAGAAACATTTTGTGTGACAAACATGTAAAATAATAAGAAATCAGGAAGGAGGTAAATAGTTTTTCACACCACTGTACGTGTGTCCCCGAATCAAGAAGAGGCGGAGCTACATAGATCTGGCACAGCCAGGTTAGTTTTGTGTCTCTCCACTGACGATCTATGACACTCTTTTAGGTCTCTCATTGGTTTTGAAGAGAAAAAGAACTTGACCAGTAGAATCAGAAGGAACAATCAGCTTCAATCTACATCAAAATCTGTTTACTAACTTTACTAACCTTCCTTTAACTCCAATTTCTGTGTTCATACACTGACACAGAATGTTCTCTTGTGTGCATGATAAAGACAGCTGAGCCAACATTTGAACCAAAAACCTTTAGCAGCTTTATTACATTCTAAACATGGAACCTCAACCCAACAGCACAGTGCTAATAACTTTAAACATGACTGGATAATGAATGAGTTAGAGCCTCCATCTGGTAAATCACTTCTACTGTGGCAGTGTAACATCAGTGTGCGTTAGCTTCTGGTGCTCTGCTCTGGTTTCTAATGACCACATGCACAGCTGGTCCCCAGTGAGTCAACTGAACAAACATAACCGTTGCATAATATGTTATCCAGCTGGCTCAGGTGACTGAAACAACAAGACCTGTTTTTACTTGGCACACTTTTACTTTGCATGTCCTCCTCCTCCACCATCACAGTAAAGCAGGTCAGCACATGGGGAAGCCATCTGAACTCAGGGTTACAGTCTTCCTCAGCAATTTGCTAATGTCCTCACAGTAATGTCAGTTTTTAAAATTCTCCTGAGACTGTGTGCACTTAGAGAACACTGGTTCCTTGCACCGTAATATTTTACTCTCTTCAACTTTGAGCC
Organism: Pachypanchax playfairii; assembly: GCA_006937955.1. NCBI lineage: Eukaryota > Metazoa > Chordata > Actinopteri > Cyprinodontiformes > Aplocheilidae > Pachypanchax > Pachypanchax playfairii. The sequence goes on from SSNP01000527.1 coordinate 22,453, forward strand.
AATGTTCTTATTCAGTGACACGTTCTTTTTTTTTTGGAATGTGTTCATTTTTCAAAAATAAGTTAGTCAAAAAGATGTTTTTTTTTCCCTGCAATCCTAACGTCATGGTCCTGGTCTGTTGACATCATATAATCCACCACCCTTTGTTTCTGCCTCCTGTTTTAACTAGATACTTAGTTCTTAGCCTCCACTACCCAGTAGGGTCAGGCCGGGACTCAGTGACCCCAGGGTCCAGGAGTCAGTCCCACCCCTGACTAGATGCCTGTCCACACCACATATTTAAAGCCCGTGTAAAGTAACAACAAATGTGTGTTCTGAGTTTGTCACTGCACAGGAATATTAGTTATTAGTCATCCAGCCAAATTTGAATGATTAAAAACACTGCATATGAAGCATATGAAATTTGGTTACAAAATAATGAAAAAAGGATCAGTTTTCTCTGCTCTGAGACGCTGGGGGCGTGTCCGCTGCAGGTGCTGAAACCTGTCTGTCTCATCCTCTAGCAGCACCTCCTTCTCTTCCCCACATCACTGCATTTCCTCCGTTTCTGAGTTCCGGCTGGTTCGTTAAGTTTGAGGTTCTACCCACATGTAAAACTGCTTTTGCATCGCTGCTTTTTGAGGAGTTGAAATATTTCCACACAACCGCAATGCTTCAGACTTGTTGATCAGTGAAGGAGCGGAATGTGCTGCTACTCCATTCTGAGCTTTGTTTAGCATATGAAGGCAGCAGGTGGCAGAAGTAGCTCCTACCTATCATGCTGGTTTAGTAACTGTCTACTGTGTGGCTCCTCTGCACAAAATCGACCCAAAGCTTTTTCAGACGGTCATCCCTCGGATGAAGGAGCAGGAAAACCACTGAAGCTACCGCACTGTACGGTTTTATATGACGAGAGCAGCAGGGGGCGGGGTTATCCTGAAGGGCCCTTTTAGACCCGCCCATAAAATCCTGAAACAGAAAGGCAATTTGAAGGCTAGCTCCACAATTCAGTTTTTAATTGTTGGGAGGTTTTTCACATGTTTAGAACATTTATTATGTTTATAATGTGGTTAGAAGAAAATAGCAGAATTCCCTTTACACGGTCTTTAAGTCACCACCCCCCCCCACCACACTGTAAACCCTAATAAGTTCACAGAACTCAAAAAGTATTTTGTAACAGATTACACAATAATATTTAAGTGATGTTTTTAAAAGTTTTAAGTTAACATAAAATAAAAGTTACATTTGCAGTTGCCTTAAATTATCTCAACGTTATCTTACAAATATTAAGATTATAATTAGGGAGTTATTCACTCAAAACTTTCAATATTTTTCAACACATGTGGGAAATAAACTCAAATTTTTGACTTTTTTTCAACTCATATGGTTGAACTACTAATGTCAGTCCACTACAATTATAAACAGTTAATAATGTTAGAAATCATGAAAGTGACACAAAAGTGACAATTTAACAACTTTTTTTATTCAAACACACTGTTTTTTAAAAGGCACAAATTAAAGGAGCTCGGTCATAAAAAAGCATTTGTCATAAATTAAAACAAATGAATGAATTCAGGAAAACAACATGTGTTTTTGGGTCTCCAGCTCACATTACTAAAATTTAATAAGATTCTAAGTATCAACAGCAATGACAACTATTAGAATGTGGAGCCGTTTAACACGGTTAAAAACATTTAAGCAGCTGGCCAGGAGCCCACAACACCACAACAGCAGCCAGGTCTTCATACTCCCCCCACCAAACTGTGGAGCGCCCCACTGGGGAAAACAGCAGCATCCTCCAGAGTACTTCCCCCGACCAGTGCAGAACCTACAACACAGGCCTCAAAGGTGTGGCCCCAAACAACCCCCCACCTGTGTTTGTGTGTAATAGTGTATAAGACACTAGTGCAGAGAAGTGTACTGTAACATGTACGTGTAAATTTGGGTTACAGTTAAATAAATAAAACCCCCACGTTTAATCTTTATATAAAAAGCTCTTTTTATAAACCGGCTGTTTTCAGATATTAATGTGTAAATACATATTTTATCTGATCACTAGACTGTTTTACCATCATACAATGGGAACGTCATTCACCAGAGCAGCTCACAGCAGAGATTGTGAATACTGTAAACATGAAACATCAATATGTTGGTAGGTAGATTAAATACACTGAAGTGTAGCTGAGAGTTAGTTCAGATTGAACTCGTGATAGAGCAGCTTTGATCTCGCTATAATAACAAAGCACAACAACTAAAGTGGGTATTAAACTGATCTGTTTTTACATGACAGTCACGATTGTATTTTTTGTATATTTAATACAACCTTACGTATTACAAAGTAAGATAAAGCATTATAACCCTACTACTAGTAGTAGTAGTTTAAAAACTATCTTCTGTGTCATGACGTGGCCTGTCTGTCTCTGTCCCTGTCAGTACTTCTGCCTCTGGGAATAATGTGAGTGACCTTTGCTTCAAGTTTCAAGTTTATTTATTTATAAAGCTCCAGTTTATAACAAAGTCATTTTAAGACACTTTACTGAAATATCAACCAATTAATAATAAAACATTTTCTTTCAGGAACCAGCTGATTGGGTTGAATTGTTAATTCAGATCAATCCTCCATCCTGAGCAGCACGATTAGCGACAGTGGAAAGGAACGACTCCCTTTTAACAGGAAGAAACCTCTAGCAGAACCAGAACCAGAACCCAGCTCAGGATGCCGACTGGGGTCTGAGCTGACAGGACAGAAACAAACTGATGGATTTGAGCCAGTCGTTAATGACAGATTGTTTTTCAGCATACTTCATCTCTAGATTTGATTATTTGGATTGTGCTGTTGGACTATTCTGCCTGTGTTCCTCAGTGTATGATCTGGACTACCTGACCATGTCTATTGTTCTGCTCTCCTGGAGCACTGGCTCTCTCTGCTCACGATAACACCCTTTTTAATAAACTGTAATTATGTATGTATTCATTTTGATGTAAATCGTCACGGCGCGCTTGAGAGCGGTACAGTATAGCGCGGATCAACTCGCTTGAGGCGGTGGAAACATAAAGCGGACGTAAGTGGGGATATGGGCGTGATGAAAAGTGGCGCGCAAAAGTCTTTGTCCGCGACGTCACAGCGCGTGAAACAACAACAATGGCGGATATACGTGTGTTTTTGTACTTTGCACTCTGTGGTTCATTTTGGTTGGTTTGATTTTTGGTTCTTGTGGAGGAAGTCGCCATTGTCCAAAGTCAATTGTATTTTAAAATAAAATATTTGTATGGTTGCTGGGAGTTTTTTTTAAGCCTTTTGCGGGAGCGCTTCTATATCACATCACGTGAACACCACACACAGCCGGGCCAATCAGGGGCTACCACTACGTAGTAGTCATGTCACTAGTAGCAGTTTACTGGACCAATCAGTAGACAGGTGGGCGTGTGGGCCCGCTTTGGGCCACGTTGGACCACCGAGGAGGTGGGGCTTTATAAATGTTTCATAAAGGCATCATAAAGCCACTTAAAAAGGTCTCAGATGGTTTACTATTGTTCCATAAGGGAATTACAAAGGCACTTCAAAGGGTATATAAAAGCTTTCATAATGTTCTGAAAATGCATCATAAACCCACTTCAAAGGCTTTAAACTGGCTTTATGAGTGTTACATAAACGCGACATGAAGCCACTTCAAAGGCTTTAAACTGGCTTTATGAATGTTACATAAACGCGACATGAAGCCACTTCAAGGCTTTAAACTGGCTTTATGAGTGTTACATAAACACGACATGAAGCCACTTCAAGTGCTTTAAACTGGCTTTATGAGTGTTACATAAACGCGACATGAAGCCACTTCAAGTGCTTTAAACTGGCTTTATGAGTGTTACATAAACGCGACATGAAGCCTCTTCAAGTGCTTTAAACTGGCTTTATGAATGTTACATAAACGCGACATGAAGCCACTTCAAAGGCTTTAAACTGGCTTTATGAGTGTTACATAAACGCGACATGAAGCCACTTCAAGTGCTTTAAACTGGCTTTATGAATGTTACATAAACGCGACATGAAGCCACTTCAAAGGCTTTAAACTGGCTTTATGAATGTTACATAAACGCGACATGAAGCCACTTCAAGTGCTTTAAACTGGCTTTATGAATGTTACATAAACGCGACATGAAGCCACTTCAAGTGCTTTAAACTGGCTTTATGAG
>SSNP01000528.1:0-26327 GCA_006937955.1 Pachypanchax playfairii
TCTCTGTTGCGTCATTTACAGGCAGAGTTGAGAGCACCGAGTAGGAAGGGAGGGAGGAGCAGACATGCTCCGATAGCTGCGAGGGAGTGAGAGATTGAAGGTTTCTGCGGTAGGAGACAGTCTTTACTTTTGCGTTAGGTACGTAAGGGATGGAGATGCAGAATTTAATCAGGAAGTGGTCTGAGAGGTGCAGCGGTGTGACTTGCACGTTACCTGCAGTGCAGACGATGTATTGGTATACCTAACACAACCTACTCAGACATTCCCTAAACTAATGACTGAATTAGAAAAATACAGTGCTCTCTCCGGATATAAATTAAATGTCCAAAAGACGCAAGTGCTTACTTTCAATTCTGATCCACCTCGCTCCCTAAAAGAGAAGTTTAATTTAGGATGGGGGGCAGACCATATACGGTACCTTGGGGTTAACCTCCCAAAAGATACTTCAAAACTGTTTACACTAAATTATGAGCCACTAAACGCTAATATTAAGTCAGATATACAAAGATGGAGTCTCATTCCATTTTTAAGCCTTTACTCCAGAGTAGAATCTATTAGAATGAATGTGTTACCGAGACTACTGTATCTTTTTCAGAGTCTCCCTATTGAAATACCCATAAAACAATTTATTGATTGGGACAAAATGTTATAAAGATTTTTGTGGCAGGGTAAAAAACCTAGGATTAGGTTTAAAACTCTCCAGTTACGTAAAGATTCTGGAGGCCTAGGCCTTCCATGTCTGCGTGATTATTACTATGCTGCCCAAGTAAGACACCTAGTGTGCTGGTGCGACCCATCATACTCAGCAAGATGGAAAGATATAGAGAGCAACATGATCCATCCGATTCCCTTAGCAGCAGTAATATCAGACAATAGATTAATGAACAGCATGTTAGACAGAAACAATCCCTGGATTAATACAACATTAAAGACATGGCAGAAGACAATAAAACTCTGTGACTTGGAACATAACCTGAAAATACTAAAATGGTGCGCTTACGACACAGATTTCCACCCTAATAGCTTGGACTCTGGATTTAAGACCTGGATTAAAGGGGGACTTACCACTTACTATACCTTTGTAAATAAAGGCATTCTTAAGAGCTTTGAAATGTTACAGAGCTTGCATGGACTACAACACCAAGATTTCTATAGGTATATTCAGGTTAGACGTTATTTTCAAGAAAATATAGCTAGTACAGTAGAAAGTCAAAAACCAGGTATTTTGGAAGTGTTCAAAGGAGCTCACAATTCAACAACATGCAAAAAAGTTGTATCTAGATTGTATCAGGCATTCCGGCAGGCTAGTTTAGATAATACTCTATACATTAAGGATAACTGGGAAAAGGAATGTAGTCATTCAATAACTGAGGAGGAATGGAAAAGATTATGGAGAATACAATGGGAAACAACATGCTCAAATATATGGCGAGAGTATAGTTGGAAAAATCTGTGCAGGTATTTTATAACACCGTTACAACAACGAACACAAATATCTAGCACTGCCTGTTGGAGGTCATGTGGAACAAATGAGACCAATCACTTCCATGTCTTTTGGGACTGCCCTGTAGTAACTCCATACTGGAGAGACATACACCATCACCTGGAAGCAACTTTCAGAACAATTATTCCCTGCAGATTTGATGTTTTATACTTAGGAAATATGTCGTTTGACTTCTGGGACTATAGTGATAAAAAGTTGTTACTCATACTCTTAGTGGCAAGTAAAAAAGCAATATCAAGAAGGTGGCTAAAACCTGACCCTCCTACGATAGGAGAATGGCTTGATGTGGTTCATAATATATACACAATGGAAAAGCTATCTTATTCCCTCAAAATCCAGACTGATGCCTTTACTAGAATATGGTCTAAATGGGCTGGTTATATCAAACATGTAGGCCTGAGATTGGATTTTACATGACTCATTATGCATTGTAATTGTCTAATGTCTATCTTTAAGAAGTAAGAAGTGAAACTCCCTTTATGTTCAATTTATTTTTGTTTCTATTGTCTAAAAATGGGCCTGCAAGTACTTATTGCTGATGATGACTATGAAAGGATATTGCTTGTGTATTTACTTATTTTTGTTTTATTTTCATTGTTATTGTTATTTATTTTCTTCTCACCTGTATACCAGGAACTTGTAAGAGATTTTATGTTGAAAAGAGCATATCCCGTACTGTTTATAAATGATGGCCTTAATAAAGAAAAAATTAAAAAAAAGAATAAAACCTTTGGAACATAGCACAGGGGAAAATCATCTACAACGGTACAAGCAAGAACACAAGAACTTTTCAAAAGAACTCTGAGTGTTATTACTCAGGAGATCACTCAGTGTGACTAGATGGTCTGGTCCTAAAGTATGACAAATGCAGGTTTTAGGTATTCCTGCAGAGGAGGGACGATGAGCTGATACTGCCAGGTGTGACCCGTTAGCTACTGCTTCAGACTCCTCCAGAGGGTGGGGCAATAGCGCCGGGCTCACACTGCCTATGGAACGGCTTCGGTCTGGATTCGGTGCGGTTTTTCCGCAAGCTACCACTCACATCTGCTCCAGACAGGGAATGCGGCCAGCTCCGGTGCTGGGTGCGGAAACAGCACCCGCGAGAACAGAAGTTCACGTGGGTTATCGTTTTGTCGGGACTTCACACGAGAACACGTCCATTATTTAGCAAATGTGTGAAAATGTGTTGTGCTGCAGGCTTTCAGGACCCTGTGTCACCAGGTGTGATGTAATGTTTACATTTCCTATTAGCACGTGTGCTGTCTAAAAAGAAGAGTCAAGTTACAATTGTTTGTACACTCGTTTATTTTGAAAAAACACCGGATATTCAAGCCACACTTCCTGTATAGCTCGTCAGATTTCATCAAGCTAGACGCGGATCCTCTCCGGCGTCCGGCAAAAATAGAACCTTGCGGATTCTTTCCGTTGTGCCGTACGGCCCCCGTAACCGGACCCGCACCGCGCGGAGCTACTGTGAGCCTTCAAAAGGGATTTTAATCTAACGGAATACCTGCGGGGGCCACACCGGACTGGATCTGGATGCAGGGTGAGCCCGGGATAGAAGTCACCCACAACTCACCCGGAAAAAGGAAAAAAAAAGAAAAGAAGAAGAAGAGTGAAGTTAAGAAGAGGGAAATAGGGACAAAATGAGAAAAAGTTCCAATATCCCAGAAACCTGCCATGATGATGTAAAGCAGCTGTTCCCAAACTTGTTTTGCCACGCACCCCCTTTTATGTCCCGGCCGTGTTGATGCACCTCCAACCCCCCCGCACCTTCAAAAAAATGCCACAAGCATTTTTGTTACTGTTGAAAGGACGTTGAATTTTATTTAGGCTATATCAAAGACGGCATGTTTACTCAAATGAACAAAAACCACATCTAATGATGATCTAATGATCACAACAATGAGCTCCTGCGTTTGAATTAATCTGAAACACTGTTATGTGCAAGCTTCCAGTTTTAGGGCAAAAAACACAGGTTATGGAAATAACATTAGAACGCCACTAATTTGAATTAAATTGCAATAAAGTCATACAAAAACAACATGATAAAATCAGGAACCGATAAAATAACAGGATCCTGAGTTTTCCAGTGTAGCAGCAGCGGCGTGGCTCAGCCTGCAGCGAGATGTAGAAACAGATAGAGGAGCGCTGAGTATTTCTAGTTCTCCTGCTCTTTTTCTTATCCCGGATCCGTCACTATTCTATCCTCTGTTGCCTTTGATCCATCACTCTCTCTTGGTTCCTCTCCTTTATCAGTACCTTTGTCTTTCAATTTCTCAACTCACAGTTTCCCCGATTTAAGCCATTTGAGCATATTTGCGATAATGAATGAAGTAGAGGCAACAAGCTAGGTTCGTACATAAATTGTGTAGTAGAAGAAGAAGAACTTCTTCTACACTTAATTTCTAGATGAAGTGCATTTTGAATAGTAATTTCAATTGGAATTGTTTAAAATTTTATAGAGGAAATATTTATTTACACATCTTTATTGTGTGGGGAAACAACACTGTATTTTGTTATTATTATCATTACATTTTTCCGCCATTACATTTTTCACCTCGTGCACCCCCTAGTGGCAGCTCGCGCAATCCCCTGGTGGCAGCTCGCGCACCCCCCAGTGGCAGCTCGCGCACCCCCCAGTGGCAGCTAGCGCACCCCTTAGTGGCAGCTCACGCCACTAGGTGTCACCGCTGGGTGGCAGCTCGAGCACCCCCTAGTGGCAGCTCGCGCACCCCCCAGTGGCAGCTCGCGCACCCCCCAGTGGCAGCTAGCGCACCCCTTAGTGGCAGCTCACGCCACTAGGTGTCACCGCTGGGTGGCAGCTCGCGCACCCCCCAGTGGCAGCTCGCGCACCCCCCAGTGGTAGCTCGCGCACCCCTTTGTGGCAGCTCGCGCCACTAGGTGTCACCGCTGGGTGGCAGCTCGCGCACCCCCCAGTGGCAGCTCGTGCACCCCCTTAGTGGCAGGTCGTGCACCCCCTCGTGGCAGGTCGCGTACCCCCAAGTGGCAGCTCTCGCATCCCCTCGTGGCAGGTCAAGCAACCCCCCCAGTGACAGCTCGCGCATCCCCTAGTGGCAGCTCTCGCATCCCCTCGTGGCAGGTCAAGCAACCCCCCCAGTGACAGCTCGTGCACCCCCTCGTGGCAGGTCAAGCACCCCCTAGTGGCAGCTCGTGCACCCCCTAGTGGCAGCTCGTGCACCCCCTAGTGGCAGGTCGCGCACCCCCTCGTGGCAGCTCGTGCACCCCCTAGTGGCAGCTCGTGCACCCCCTCGTGGCAGCTCGTGCACCCCCTAGTGGCAGCTCGCGCACCCCCTCGTGGCAGCTCGTGCACCCCCTCGTGGCAGCTCGTGCACCCCCTAGTGGCAGCTCGTGCACCCCCTAGTGGCAGCTCGTGCACCCCTGGGGGTGTGCGCACCACACTTAAGGAATCCCTGATGTAAAGTATAGTATGAGTAAAGGCCCATGCAGTGTTGTCAGGTCACAACTATTTCTACATTTCTTTTAATATTATATGTACTGAAGCGATTTCACAGAAACATCCAATTGATTTATGAAAGTGATATAAATCTATTAAAACACAATGGGTTTTATCCCAGGGTGAAACTAAACGCAATCTGTTATATACTCTGCTGTATCAGCTTGCACACTTAACACTTTGAAGCCTGGGGGGACAGTAAAGCTGTCTTTGGCTTCGCTCAGTCTGACCATTACTCAGACTGAAAGAGCTCTGCTGAGTCTTTAATTTCCTCCCTTTTGAATACCCCCCCGTCACATTACTTTATAATGAAAACCTTCAGCGACTTCCAGTCATCAACAGCCAAGACTGTCATATGGCCAATTTGATGTCATTAATCGACTTTGTCCTCTCGACCCCTGCAGACCAGACCAGTAGAACCATGTGACCTTAAGTCCAAGCATGCTGATATGGGAAGCAGATGAAGGTCTGTGTGAAATGGACAGAAATAAAATGCTTGTATCAAATGATTTAGGAGATCTGTTATTTTTGTTTATTCTGATTTGGATTCACCCCTTTTAGTTGAAGAATGTTTTCTCCTTCTGATCTAGTCTCACCAACCACACAGCACAACAAGCAGAAGCCAGTTCTATTGTAGGAAAAGCTGTGCTCATAAATCTCCACAGGAAGATTAAGAATGTGACTTACTGCATATTATTTTTTGTTAAAACAAATGTTCCAGTACATTTCATCGTTTGCTTCGCTGACTGATGGTATGCAGCAGGACTGATAAATAAAAGGAGAAAATACTCCCACATGTAGAACACTGTGGGAGTTTGACATGAAAACATGCACGTGCACATGCACACATACCTATGGGTCCTTCCCTTAAAATCTCACCAGCACCTGGTGATACTCACAAAGAGCTTTATGATGTGTGTGCTGAGGAAAAAGAAGCGCTAAATGTTTGAATGTGTTAATACAGATGAGATGGTCTGCTGTAAAGATGACTAGATCAAAAACGTGGAACAAAAGTGTTTATTAGAACAAGACATGCATCCTACTTCCTCTAATTTCAGAAACTATGACCTGGTCTCACATTAAAACACTAACCAAGCTCAATTAGAACATCCTTTGTGTTTTGTGTCACAATTCTATAAAATGGAACTTGTCACCTGCTAAAATGTAATTTTTTAACAAGAAGCAGATATTTTTTTAAAGCGTCAACTAAAAGTAAGTTAAAGAAAATAAAGATTACTGGAATTAGTTTAACATAAGAGTATTAAATGCTGAGCTGGATGGAAAATAAACTTACAAAATTAAATTTAAAGTTAAAAATTATATTTGTGAATTTAACCTTCTTACTTTCTTGTTATCTTTTTAGGGTTTTGATTTTATTCTGTATGTTTTCAGGCTGTTTTATTCGGGCTTGTTATTGGGATTGTTTTCACTTTTTGATGTTATGTGTTGAGTGTGAGTTTGAATGTTGGACCCTAAAGTGGACTACTACATAGACTGGAAACAGTAAACAGTTTATTTTATTCTGAGCAAGACTAGTATCAATGGGCCTGGACCATAGTAGACCTCTTTTTCACTGGCATCTAGTCAGCCCACCCGACTCAGCCTAACACCACACGGCCTGCAGACCTGCCAACCTTGTCAAAAAAATTTGAGTACCACTTGGGTTGCGCGGCTTTTTCTTACAGAATTTTGCGACTCCACTCATGTGATTTCCCAGTTCACTGTCTGGAAAATGATTATATATACAAAAAAACAATACAACTTATATATTTTTTATTACTATACCTTTAAATAATATGATATAATATAGACATTTTGCACTCAACAGAAATGTGATTTTTGTCAATGAGTTTAAGAAAGAAGACTATTTATTTTTGCCCTCCCTGTTAATACATGTGATGATCAGTGATCAGCTGTTGTGCGCTGCTGTGCGCACTGATGATCAGTGATCAATGATCAGTGCTGCTGTGCGCTGATCACTGATAAAGCGACACGCAAATTTTGTGCGTGCGCTCGTGCATGTATCGTACACAGTCAAGGACCAATCAGCAGAGGTTTCATTGATGGAACGCTCGTTGTCTCCCGCGTAAGGTTATCAAAGCGATAGCGATGGGTTATGGAGGTCGTTTGTCGCCTTCAGTGTGTTGAGTCCATAAGTTTACACTTAAGGTTCACATTCACCGAAGGCTGGCCGGTCCGCTGACACACACAGACCCGCACATGCGTGTCCTCACACACACCAAGAGAATTTACCGGAGGATGGAGAGAAGGAGCAGGGAGCAGGACACAGGACGAAGCGGGGAGGCGGGGGTGTTACGCTATAGGTTAGGCAGACTTTGTTTTCTCTGCTTTTCTGCGATGATTGGCTGAAACTTCTTCACCACGCTCCAGCATTTATTTTTACAGAACTCACATGTGCACAGCTTTTAGCGTAGTTTAGAGGGGTGAGTCGTACCCGCGTATTTAGATGCCAAATTGCATACTTGCTACGCAAAATGCGTACAGGTTGGCAGGTCTGCGGCCTGTATTGTCTTGTGTATCCATTGTGTTCACAGAAGTGAAGGTGAAGGTGTGGAGTACGGCGGGATTTTGATTTGCAAGCAGTGCGAAAAGTCAGTGATACAGAAAGTAGTCTGAGAGAAAACCCAGCAGCACGTCAGGAAGGTTCTCAGGCCCGGTTACAGAAAAATACCCAGGATTTTTTCAAAGTGTTTCCAGCGGGGCAGCCACATGCTGAACTAATCAGAGGGCAGCAGCAACGGGTTGGGGGTACTAGCATCATCAACTATCCTAGCCAATCACTGTACAACGGATGCCACGGCCTGACTCAGCTCAACTCATACTACCTTCAGAGGTAGTACAAAAAACATGGCTCAGCCCCGAAAATGGATAGTGGAAGTGCTCTAAGAAAGAATCGTTCAGGGCGGGCCTGAGTAGATGCCAGAGGAAAAAGGGCATAACACTGGTGCCCTCTGGGAAAGGAAAGCAGAAGTTAGAGCAGAAGAAGTTTTCAGAACAACAACTCAGTACCTTCTGAGACTCTGTTCTGGTCAACAGGTTGTTTTTAGCAGCCAATTAAAACAAATTTCTGTGGGCTGAAACCACGTCACAACTACCACCACAAACACACGTCCACCTCCGTCAAGCATTTACCTGAACACCCTCTCACCCCCAGGCATCAGTGCCGAGACCATCATAATGTGCAACCATGAAAAGAACATCAAAGCAGAGTCGCTACAGTACTTTAAAAAAAACATCAGTGATTTATCACCAGTAAAAAAACAGCCGTCAACATTTTCCAGAAGTAAACAGACTAACAGGTGATCTGTCTGATGTTAATATCTGTGGTGATCTGCACTGAAAGAAAAAAAAATGAATCGAGAAATGATGCAATGAAAACACTACAGCAATTTATGTGAACAACGCAAGTGAAACTAAAACAAACTAAATCAACAGAAAGTAAGAAAAGAACAGCTAAACTGTTTTTTTTTTGGGAATGAGACAATCTGATTGGTTAATTTGCACATTAAAAACATAAGAACTGACACTCAGTGAACTCAGGGAGTGATTTTACGAAAATCTTCAGCATTTAGTGATCCTGGTGTTGAACCACCTGAGGACCAGTGTTGGGAACGTTACTTTAAAAAAGTAATTAGTTACAGTTACTACTTGTTCTAAAAAGTTATTTAGTTAGGAACCTAATTACTCTATAAAAAAGTAACTAGTTACCTGATAAAGTAACTGATTGTGTTACTAAAAAAACACATTTCTTGAATTATGCAAATAACACTTGGATACAAAACTGATTCTCCTTCAACATGTGGTCTGTCAGCACCAGGGATCAAACCCCAGTCCTCTGCATAAGAGGCAAGTGTCCTCCCACTAGACTACAGTGTCCAGCTTATCCACTGTGTCACCCAGCCTCCATATAACCATGTGTTTGTGTGTCATAGTCTCATCATGCAGTTTGTTTTATTGATTTATAGTAACACGCTGCATTTTACCTTCAGTAACGATAACCCCGTTGTAATATTGGCATTCCGGAATAGCGCTACAACTGGTGGCAGCTTGTTGGAGTAGCTCTGTGACTTTGCTAGCACTTGCTAGCATTTTTTAATTCTTTTTGAGTATTTCTTGATGGTTTTTTCTTCTGGAAATATTTTCTAAATACTTTTCTTCTGATTTGGGTGCTGTGCTGATCGAGTTTTTTGCTGGATTTGTCACTTTTTTGCCACTTGTTATGATGCGTACCCATGGCAACAAGAGACTTGTTTACAAGTAAGAGCAGCTAACTGACATTTCTAAGGCTGAAATAATCCTCAAATTGAAAGTCTGGATCCCTGATGAGCTCAAAAGAAGAAGACATGGATGCAGAGCAGGAGCAAAGTGAAGAGAGAGAAGGAGGAAGTTTAAACCTTCACTTCCATCAGTCATATTGACAAATGTGAGATCTCTTTGCTAACAGAATGGATGAACTTGAAACTCTGTTGAAATGCAGCATCATGTGTTTCACTGAGACATGGCTAAAGGGACATATCCTGGACTCCAGTGTGTCTCTGTCTGTCTTTCAAACAATACGGACAGACAGAGATTTGAAGAGGAGCTGCAAAAGAAGAGGAGTTTGTCAGCTGATCACATCTGCAGTTACCTGTTGGGGGCGGAGCATCAGAGTATGTGACACGAGGAGGCTGAACAGATGGATATGGAGGACTGGTTCTGTCCTGGAGACTGAACTGGAGTCTCTTGAGTTGATTGTCCAAAGGAGGTTGTAGAACATGATGGAAAACCCTCATCATCCTCTTCAGAACACAGTAACTCAACAACAGAGTGTCTTCAGTCAGAAGATTCTTCATAATCCGCTGCAGCACAGACCGCTACAGGAGATCCTTCCTGTCCACACCTAGAACCCTCTACAGGAGATCCTTCCTGTCCACAGCTAGAACCCTCTACAGGAGATCCTTCCTGTCCACAGCAAGAACTCTCTTTGGCTTCCTGAAGAATAACTGAGCTACAACAACACTTGAATTTCCCTTCGGGGATTAATAAAGTATTTTTGATTTGATTTGATTTGATTTTTGATATTGGAAATTGTAATTAATTAGAGTATCCCGTTACTGAAACTCCAAACATGTTGCTTAATACTGTTACTTTAAACGGCGTTACTCCAAATACTGCTGAGGACCATCACATGACCCCTGCAGTTTGTCAACATGGGGCTGCATTTCATCCTGCAACACCTCGACACCGCAGGGACGTAAAACAGGACGCTGTTCATGGACTTCAGCTCAGCATTTAACACTGTCCTCCCAGAAGTCCTCCAGTCCAAACTGTCCCAGCTTCCAAACTTTCTGACTGGCAGGAAGCAGCAGGTGAGGCTGGGAAAATAACATCCAGGACCCAGACCATCAGCATTGGCACCCCTCAGGGATGTGTCCTGTCCCCCCAGGGATGTGTTCTGACCTCACTACAATTGTCCCTCCACACAAATGGTTGCTCGTCCAGTGATTCATATGTTAAACTCCTGAAGTTTGCAGACAACACGGCAGTCATCGTCCTCATCAGGGACAGAGACGAGTCTGCTTACAGAAAGGGAGTGGATCACCTGGTCCTCTGGTGCAGTTGGAACCTTCTAGAACTACATCTCTAGAATTGCATCTCTTTAAATTGTAAATATTTATTTGCATAAATTGTACACAATCACAATTCCAGAAAAAGTTGGAATCCTGTGCAAAATGTAAATAAAAACTGAATTCAAGGATTTGCAACGTTCATAAACCCATATTTTATTCACAATAAAATAACATGTTAAATGTTGGAAGTTAGATGTGTTTTTTAACATGTGTTAGGAAACATCTGGGAAATTATGTGACCAGCTGCTTGAGTTTTAGGAGACAAATGTCTCATTCTGGTTTGACGTTGGATTCTAGCCATTTAGTGGTCGTAGAACCTTATTTTCCTGTGCCAGTTTAACCACAAGACCTTTTTTATTGTGCCAATCATGGAATGTCGTGCTGCTTTTACCAATCACAATCCTGAAAGTGTCCTACTTAGAGGACTTTCCACAAATGAGGGAAAAAACAGTGAAGACAACAAGTGGAACATGAGCTTAGACTTGATGGTTTTCTTTTACATTTTAATTACACTCCGGAGGCATTTCAATTGCTGTGAAATCCTCCTTTAAGTGAAACATGGAACCACATTTTGGGTTTCTGCATAAGTTATGATGCAACTTCATCACACTCTAATGAACTCAGAGAATCATGTACATGAAAGTTACTCCAGCGGGGTGAAATTTAGGCCTGTGAAACTGACCGTGGCATTTGTTCCTGCTTTTGTAACATAATTGATGCTGTCAAGAATTTATGGGCCAAAGCTGTGCTGCATAAAAGGTTATGAATCCTGCCATATTTCACACACAAACAAACAAACAAACATTTGATATCCTTTGCTTTTTGAGCCGTATTGAAAACACGGGGTGTTTTCAGGGCTGGTTGATTGGTGACGTGTTGAAAGAAACTGTTTGCAGTGGCAGCAGGAGGGAAAGCCTTTGATCCATTAGAAGGTGTCTTTGAGGCATCTGTCCTGTGTGAGACATCTTTTGAGGTGCACAATGCAATTTATCCCCACAATTTTCTGCCAGCCAGGAGAGTCAGAATTAGTTCCACACAACGATTCTCTGACAGTTTGAGGGCAGGAAAACAAACAAAAGACAAACTAATGTTTTCATGTTTGTAATTGAAATACCCTATAGTCAACCAACTTTGAAATGGTAATGTATTGTTTGACATATTTCAGTAAACAAAGTGAAGCAACAAAAGCAAATATGTTGAACAGTTTGGATTTTATAACATTTGCTTCCAAATTGGGGATCTTTCAGTATTAAAGACTCACACCGATCATATTTTGAGCTATTTTAAAACAGTGATAATTAAATTACGCAAAATCACAAAACCTGTGCTGTTTTCTAGGAAATAGTTTCTCCATACAGGCAGTTGCTCGTCAACAATTCACTTCTGTGTGGGCAAAACCCTTGGTGCGGAGGATAACCCCGCCCCTTTACCCACTGCTAAGAGATCTCTGTTTATGCTAGTGCTATAAGCCCGCCCAGTCCATTTCTGACATCACTAAAACATTCTTTTTCAAACAGCATTTTTCAGATTAATAATGAGTCACAGTGATTTAAAAGCAGAAATATTCAGAAACGTCCTCTATTATCAGAAAAACGCCACAAGAACATGTTAACGACACGAAAAACACGATTTTCATTGGAAAATCAGTGGGTCTAAAATAATTTTACTAAATATTTACATGTGATAGTCTCACTATTTAGTTTTTTACATTTTTTGGCCTTGTCAGCCTTCAGCTGATGCAGTTCTTTAAACCAAACAAAGGATTTTTTTCCTGTGTTGCAAAAGAAGCTGTCAAACTTCATCCCTGGCATAAATAATATGTTATTTTTATTTATCTTAACATTTCATTTGACTGCCTTGACTGGTCCTTGTGAACTCACTCTGCTTAGCTGTCCGAAGCCATAAACGACATGGTGGTACAGTAGTGCTCCATATTTATGTATTTATGTATTTATACAGAACATCCCAGGTTGCATGTTCTGGTGTGGAGCAATATAATGGCTCTGGCAAAGCCACTCTGTTGAAAATCTACAAGGGAATAAATCCTATAATCTCTAACGGGTTTGTACACTAGACTGGCTCAAAGCAATTACTCTAACAAAGAAAGCCTTATATTTCCTTCCCACTCTTCCTCCTCTTTGCCTTTAACCATGCCTTGTGTCAAATTAATCCTCTGAACTTTCTTAAAGATATTTGTCCATTTTTTTTCTTCAGTGAGTGCAACCACCCAGTCTTTTTCTACTCAAAAGAGAAGATTGGCTTCTCAATGAAACAGCTGTTGAGAAGTCACAATGTGTCTGTGCGCGTTCTCCCTCTTTGTTCTACCTGACCCCCCCTTTCCCCCCCGAATCTACAGACAAAAAGACAGGGGCAGCTCAAAAGCCTTATCGTCTTTCAGTGGGATTCTCACAGGTGCTGAGTGATGGAAGTGTGGAAAAGGAGGGAGGGATGTGAGGAGAGGAAGGCTGTGAGTGGATTAAACAGGGTAAAGCTGAGGTTCCTTTTAGACAAGCAGCAGGAGGGGGAGGCAAGGCCGTACGGCAGATTATTTAAGGATGGAGGAGGGGTGTGGGAGCATGACACCTGTGAGGGAGTGCTCAGGGATTGGGTGGAGCTTGTGAGACCATCTGTTGCAGTCACAGGCCATGTTGAAGTCAGGCATGGAGAGCCTTTAACCCAGTCCAAAAATGTTAATGATGTGCTGCTGATGCATATCAAACACACGCTTGCACATGGATCAGTACTAGCCACTTGACTCTTAATACCCACTACTGCATGCTTTAAATATTTGTTGTATACAAGTGACTTGCATAATCACCCTGAACTGTTAATATTCTTCTCTATAATGCCAAAGTTTCATTATTGTAATATTGATTTCTTTTAATTGACCTAGTACCATAAATGCCCCCAAACCAAACAATCTATACACTAAGTGACTCTAATTTGATTTTCTTCTCAGTTTTTGTTTTAAACATTAATCTAAATTTGATTGCAGATTCAGTGGAGCAGAGATGATGAATTGTTTGTTTTTTACAATGACTGCAACACAGCAAGGTCACAAAACTTCACTTTCAGAAAGAACAAATGGATTCAGATATATAGTTCAAAAGCATTGCTATCTATAGTAAAGATATCGACTGGGAAATAGTATTTGTTAAGCACAGTGTTCTAACATGACATCTTTTCCTACAGACAGACAGACAGACAGACAGACAGACAGACAGACAGACAGACAGATAGATAGATAGATAGATAGATAGATAGATAGATAGATAGATAGATAGATAGATAGATAGATAGATAGATAGATAGATAGATAGATAGATAGATAGATAGATAGATAGATAGATAGATACTTACAGCTGAGTCAGTCCTGTATTCAACAATTTACAGATTTGCAGTCATGACTTCAACTGAGATAATAAATGTGATGTTATGATATTTAAACCAAATCAGCTGTGAGCACGTCAGACAGTTTAAAAATGTTTCTACTACAGGAAATATGTTGAAACTCCTGGAAGCATCAACTTTTCATGGACTCAGATAAGCGTTTGTCTCGCATGTAGAACTCAGACTGGACTCAGATTTCAGAGTTGTTAAAACTGACTTTATTTTCAACAACCGGCAGAGGAAGGACTCGATGATGCTCTGTTAAAGTTCACCAGCAGCTCCTGTAGCAGGTTGAACGTCTTTAGCTGCCGCAGGAAGTTCAACCTCTGCTGGACCCTCTTAGATACCAATGATATATTCTCTGTCCATTTCAGGTCCTGGATGATGGTGTCCTCAGAAACCTGAACATGTCCACCATAGACCCTGTACTGTTGCATTTGATAATGGGAAACAAGGGTGGAGAGTCCTCCTGATGTCCACTGTTATCTCCACAGCATCATCTGCAAACTTCAGGAGTTTAACAGATGGATCACTGGAGGAGCAGTCGTTGGCGCAGAAGGAGAACAGCAGGGGGGGAGGACACATCCCTGAGGGGCACCAGTGCTGATGGTCTGAGTGATGGATGTTATTTTCCCCAGCCATACCTGCTGCTTCCTGAAGTCCATAAACAGCATCCTGATGTACGTCCCTGCAGTGTGGAGGTGTTGCAGGATGTAATGCAGCTCCATGTTGACTGACTGCATCATCCACTGACCTGTTTGCCCTGTATGCAAACTGCAGGGGGTCCAGCAGAGTCCTGTGATGGACCTCAGGGGGTTTAACACCAGCATTTCAAAGAATTTCCTGACCACAGACCCGAAGGCGATGGGTCTATATTAGTTTAATCACTGGGACCAGGATGAAGGTAGAGCTTTTGGGGCAGGATGTGATTTTGCAAAACTCCAGTGAAAGATGAGGACCAACCGTTCACCGTTCACCTTTAGGCAGGAAGGAGACGCACCATCTGGACCTGGAGTCTTTCTTTCTAATTTTTACATCCCAGGCTCGAATGGGCTGCAACAAAGACGAAAAAAAAAAAAAAAATCTAGCACAACAAACAAACGACGTACACAGTTTAAACAAGGGGAGGACAAATTAACCGAGTGCGCACTCCTTCCCCCGTCTCTGCTACAGTCCAGTCCTCAATCAGCTGATCCCCTGATCAGCTGACAGCAATCTTCAGATTTAAGGGACAGCTCCTGGAAAAAAAAGGAGCAGCAGGTGCACACAAAAACAAAAGAGTACGGCTTGAGGCTGTAACACAAGGATTAATAGTCTCTTAGGGGTACCTATCAGCAGGTCTGTCAGTGTTACATCAGGTCTTTTAATATGTTTTTGGGGGGTTACAGTTATATAGGTATATTTAGACAACTGATCCTAAATTAAATCTAAAGAGAAATTTAATTTTTAAATGATCTGTAAGGTTACCAATACGTTTTACTGTGTTTGTAGTCAATAGTTTGAAGACATTATTTTTCAGCGAAATGACCGTACATGCCGTGAAGCACTTGTGTCACTACCACTCACAGCTACCGAATGGCAATTTTTGTTTAATTTTTCCAAATTCAACACAGTTCTGCACCAGTTTTATAGAAAGCATGTCTTACAGCAGATGTAGGATCTGTCCCACTGAACGCCTGCACCTGCCCGCCTCTGCCATGGCAGGGAATATGTTTAATGGGGACAGTGTTTTGTTTTTGCTGTCTCTGGGGATAGATAATGGGGAGAACCCCCCTCTGAGGCAAACGGGCCAGAGGAGGCTATGTAAACATGAGCCAATGAAGATTAATGACACACTAGAGATGGTGTTCCCACTTTAATAATCAGTATTGATTACTGTCACCTTACATCTGCACCAACAGCTGCTGCAGGTGGAGTGAGGCATGGGAGGGTGTTGTCACCCTAGGCTGGTCCACCTTACACCTCCACTATTACATTGTTGTGTATTCTCAGTGGAGAATAACAGCGTTAAAAAGTACTATACATCACTAAATATTCTTTTGCATCAAGCAGTAAAACAATAAAACCCCAGTTACTTTCACAGCTGCATGAAGAAAACAAAACTTAACCTTGTGAAAAAAGGCTGGTATTAGTCTTTATCTCTTCAGTACAAATATAAGATCAGTGTTTTATATTCACAGTAACAAGTTAAAGTAATATGCGATTGAGTTTAAAGTAAAGTGATATAACTAGAATTAAACTACAACAAAACTTTTAAGCTTTATTTGATGAATAAGCAGCAAAATATAGACATAAATACAAATACAGGGAAATATGTAATAATCACATGAGCTCAAGTTATGCTTATAACTCAAGAATCTCAAGCCTTGTTAAAAACTGACCTCACTCAGAACAAAGTGGGTGACAGCGGTAATTTATTTATTACTATTTACACAACAAACAGGACATGAAATTAATTTATAGCTAGTTGATGGAATCAGATAATCAATTCATCCATCCATCCATCCATCCATCCATCTTCTGAATCTGCTTCTTCCTGTTCAGGGTCACAGGGATCTGGTCCAGCTGTCACTGGACAAGGGGCAGGTCCCACATGTGCAATGCTGATAAAATCAGCTAAAGTGATGCAGAAACTTTTGTTCATGTATTTATTACTTCTAGACTTGATTACTGTAATTCTTTATTATCAGGATGTTCTAATAGTTCTGTTAAAGACCTCCAGCTGATCCAAAATACTGCTGCCAGAGTTCTGATGAGAGTTAGAAGGAGAGATCATATTTCTCCTGTTTTAGCATCACTTCATTGGCTCCCTGTAAGGTCTAGAATAAAGTTTTAGGTTTTACTTTTGATGTATAAGGCCTTGAACGACCAAGCTCCAGCTTATATTAAAGATCTTATTGTTCCAGATGTTCCTAACAGAACACTCTCAGACTGCAGGTCTTCTTCTGGTTCCTAGAGTTTCTAAAAGTAGAACAGGAGGAAGAGCTTTTAGTTATCAGGCTCATCTCCTGTGGAACCAGCTTCTACTTGCTAACGTATAATGGTGCGTTCACACCGGCCAAACCGTCAACGTCAGAAGCATCAAGTTTACATGTAAAGTCTATGGTGGAGTCCGTCAGACCAGCGTCAGTCTCTGCGTCGCTTTGTGAGCGTTAGCAGCGTCGACTTTCAAAGCTTTTCAAGTAACGCAGAAGTTCAGCTAGCTGAACTTTTGACGCTCTTAATGCTCTTGAGGCGGCATGTCAGCCAATCAGAGCGTCTCATCGTAGTGACGTACCTGAATGAAGCAGGAAGTCGTCAAACAGGGCGCAGGACAGACGGAAGTAGAGCTGGAAGCTAACCTCATCCATATGTAGCTCCTGGAGCAAATGGTTTAACTCCTCAAACTCAGAACGCATCTGAAGAATGGGGGTATCCACAAACGGAGTAAATAAAGCCACTCTCTCTATATGATCTGCCATAGCTCAGAACATCTGAAAACAAAGGAAGCCCCGCCTACGCGCTCTTTTTAACGGTCAGGCGTTTCGAGCTTCAACTTTCAGTAGACACGCTGGAGGGATTTTATCCATGTAATAAACTCCACCACCTTCTCAATTCCATAAATTCTATACTAGTTTTTAATAACTCTGAAAAACGAGATCGTGTCACAGCTGCTTCACAGACTCTGAATCTCCCTTCCGTATTCACCGTCTGTCTCGTCCTGAGTGCCTGGCTCCTCCCCCCCCGCTCCACACGGAATTATTACACGGTAAATATGGGTGATCTCACCCAGATAAGTGTACCACTGTCCCCTCCTGGATCATAGGACTAAATACAGCCTGTAATGAGTTTGAATTCAGTGAGCAGCTGCCCCAGAATGCTTTAAGCCAAAAAAAGCTGTAGAGACGTCAACAGTTAGGGTTGAATTTACCCCTTCTGTTGTATGGTGCGCTTTATTTCTGTGTAGCTAGTGTGGTTTTCACCGCCCACCACCCCAGTCCTGGGGACGCCAGAGTGCTTCGGATCCAGGCGCCAGGGAGCCCAGCAGCCCCAAGTGGACCAGCGACCACAGGTAGGAACAGAAGGCAGTCACAGGTCCAACGCAGAGGGAAGGCCTGGGAAAGCGGAGTGGCCCCTGCCCACAGCAGGAGGACGCCCCAGGAGGGCACCGGCCAAGGGGTCCACACGCCGCCCCCGCTCCCCAGCACAGGGCCAGGCAGGGAGCACAGCAGCCCCAAGTGGACCAGTGACCACAGGCCGGAACAGAAGGCAGCCACAGGTCCAACGCAGAGGGAAGGCCTGGGAAAGCAGAGTGGCCCCTGCCACAGCAGGAGGACTCCCCAGGAGGGCACCGGCCAAGGGGTCCACACGCCGCCCCCGCTCCCCAGCACAGGGCCAGGCAGGGGGCCGGCAGCCCTGGCCCGGCAGGAAGGGATGAGCAGCTGATTGCATGAGCAAAACGCTACGTGCTGCTGACGCGTTCATTGGAAAGGAGGGGTTATAATTGGGGGACCGACAGAAGCACCGCTAGAATTTCTATTTGTCCTAATTGTTCAACAAATTCTTTTAAATGTCCCCTTTGGCCCTTATTAACTTGGTAAATCAATGTCCTATACTGTTATAGATTTGCTGGAACTTGCAGAGGTTTTCACAAATTACCAGCTGTAGAAATTCAATTTACTCTTTGTAGAAGGAGAACCTTACATTGTTTTGAAGTTTTTAATAATGCTGAAGCATGGTTGTGCAATACAGTTGTAATCACTATTTGGTGGGTGTTTATAGATTAAATTTAGCATTGTTTAATGTTGATTTTAGTCTTTAAGACATTTTCCCACTTAAGCAGGAAAGTTTAATCTGGGATATTGTTAATCATCTGAATCCTAGTTTGCCTAAAACAAATATTTTTAATTGCTGACCAACTGAAGACCCTTCCCCAGACTCCACCAAACCCACACAAACTGAATGTTACTCTTCATTTTGAGACAGCTGATCTTTGAAATCATTTAAACCTATGTCTTCCATAGTTCTTGGAATGGCAGCACCTACGTGCTGAATCAGGCATGAGGACTTTCAGATGTATACAAATAAAATCCACACTGTCTTAGACTTGTAACACAATACTTATACCCATTCGATTGGTTATCATCAGAGCAGTCTTACATGCATACACTGTAATTAAAACACTTTAAAGGCTAAAAATGACAAGAATAAAATGATTTAAGTTCATACAAATTTTCCCAACATGTCCTGAAAGACCTCAGTAATGGTTTATTTAAGAATGGAGAAACTTAAATGTCTAATCATTCCTTCTTTGTGTCGTTGGTAAGAATTTCTGTTGCTGCACACGTTTCATTTTCCTTCATTTTTTATTTGTCCAGTTTTGTTGCAGACAGGCAAACAAATCAAATATGTATTAACACATCCAAAACAATGTTTTTTAAGGTTAAAAATTGACAATACAAGACCGCTGAGGACAAATAAACAAAAACAACTTTAACTGTAACTGACCTTTGACCCAGTGCTCAGGCATCCTATTCTGAAATGAGTTTACACAGAAGTGGTTTGTGGGTGATGAGAACAGAAGTGGGGTTTCTCTAAGAACATGGAGCAGAGTGACCCCATGGTGGCCTTTGTTCATCTCCAGAGCCTGGGGTATGAAGGCTGGGAGATTGAAAACTCAATGCTGTGCTGATTTAAACACAAGACTGAGGACAACTGAAAATTTCTATTTTAAAAGAACAAGAAAAGGGTAACAAAGCTAATGAATTGTTAAACATCTCTACTAAAATTTTTTAAGAAAACTTTGTGATTGCAGCGGAGATCACTTCACATGATAACTTAGAGGGATGCACTTTGTGTCCACCTGGACACTCATGTTGTCATGTTTAATGACCAACTCCAATGAAAATCGTGACTTTCGTGCTTAAAGGGACTATAAATAAGTTAGAAATTTTTGTGCTCGCCACTGCCCCGTCAGGCCAAACGTGTAACTGCAGCCTTAATGGTAAGCTAGTTCATGAGGCGCGCATGCTGTACATGTAACCCTTACAACTGTTCAGAAAGAGCAGCTGAGTCAGTTCTGTACTTGAAAATTTACAGATTTGCAGGCATGACTTCGACTGGGGTAATAAATGTGATGTAAGACATTTAGACCAAATCAGCTGTGGGCACGCCAGACAAGCAGCCTAAAAAATGATTGAGAGATTAAAACTGAAAGAGAAGTTGTTGACCTGTTTTCACCCACTATGAAGGTAAGAACACCTGTGGAGCTAAAATATTCAACAGAAACCTCAGAAACACTGTTTTTAATGGAAGGCCCTCTTTAACAACAATGGATGCTAGCATGGAAGACAGAGGTATGTGTTTTTTTCTGTTTAGGTTTTAATGTTGAGAATCAAAGATATGGTTAATGTAAATACCAAACAAGCAAACTTGTGTCGCACTTAATGACGTTATGCTAGCTATCACAAATCTGCATGTGTATTTTATTTTAAATTTTACCGGATGCTGCATGAGTGTCTTCCTTTTAGCCCTATGTTAACTATTGAAGCTTGATGCGTTTTGGATGTGTGTCATGGCAAAAATAGAACCCAATCCTATCTTTAGTGGCGCGCGGTGATGCTTATGGGACGTGTCTGAAACACACCATAGACTATAATGGTTTCTATTTGCTGCAGTGACCGCGGTGCTGCTTTAACACGCTGCTGATGCGCCCGGTGTAAATTGGGGGTCAGAATGAAAGAACTATTCACAAAACCGGACAATTCCTGACATCCTTGTCTAATCCCTGATATGTCACATTGTTTGTTTTAAAGCAGTCATTAGTGACTTGCTTTTTAACCACAAAGTTTGAATAAGCTGAAGATCTGTTAGTACTGGTACCATATTCTATATTTATTTATCCAAATAATAATAAGATGCATCGGCTAATCTTCTTTTATTGATGTCTTATTGACATTTAAATGTATTCTTTGATTTTAGGTCTGCTGTTTTAACCATGTTTGCTTAGCTGTATTGGCTTTAAGGTGAAGAATGCTAGATGAGTGCAACTAAAAATTTGATGAGAGAGGGGACAGGTTGTGTAATTGTGTGTCTTTTCACTCTGCTTATCTTTCCTAATAATCATCCTTGTGTGGATGTATGAAAATGTGCTCCTGAAGTGTCAGAAACATCTATCAGCATGTCTAATGGGGTTCCCAGTCAATGAAAAATGCATCAGCCAATTCAGATGCATGGCAGCAAAACAAGTCTTAGAATTATTTATGGTTGGCACTCTGTGAAAGAGAGTAAGCAAAGCAACTATTGTAATTTGGTTTTCACTTTTAAATGATGCGCTGATTCTGTGTATAACAGAGAAATTAGAAATGGGTCAATTTTAATGGCTGGTAACTCAATAAGTTGCACCCCAAAATCAGACAAAGGAATAAACAAGTACAGTGACTGGTGAATAAAGCAATGGATACAATATACCTTGAACAATGGTGTTACAGTATTTGGCATTTTTGACCTAACCATACAGTTTTAAGAACTCCAACTAAATGACAGTAATTTAAACATTAATAAAATTATTTTTACATGACATAACCAGAACTCAATTGGTTACTCTAAATTGTCCCAATATGTGACTGTGTGTGTGTTTGTTTGTCTCTGTGTGGCCCTGTGATGGACTGGTGACCTGTCCAGGGTGTCCCCCGCCTTTCGCTCAAAGACCACTGGAGATCGGCACCAGCTCCCTGTGATGGATGGATAGATGGATGGATGGATGGATGGAGAAAGGCAGACACTTAATGGTGCGTCCTCCAATCAGTTTAAAATACTATACTAGATGCCCCTCCCTCTTTTAGACACTTTCTGACGGAGCAGTTCCGGATCCTTGTGTAGCACTGACTGAACACGTGGGGCTATAAAGAGATCTGGAAGAGCCAAGTTACCTGAATCCTGCACTCTGAGCAGCTGCTCCACTCTCTCCAGGAAAACAACTGACTGTAACATAGTGATGTAACAATGTTACACCAGGACCTGCAGATTAAACACACACACCCCGAGCTGCCAGAGTCTGAAGCAAGACACTAAACACCACCGTTTGTAGTATTTTACTTTCTGAAAATGTCTCAGTGAAAATGTGCATTTAGCTGTGAGAGTTACAGGAATTTATTCACCATTTTATTCAGGCAGCTCGAGGGGCAGCACTCACGGGGGGGACATGGGATTTTAGGTAAACAAGTGTTTTACTTCCTGGTTGAAGAATAAATCAAAAATATAAGTTATATTTCAGGACAAATAAAGACTCTATAACACCAAAGGTAAGATTTTCTCATACATGTGTCCATCACAGATGTTGAAAGCTGTAAAATAGCAGATACAGAACCTTTAAATGGTTCAACTAGTGGTTTTCTATGATCAATCAGATTCCAATTTTTTTTTTTAAAAGGGCAAATGGAAAATGTTTCTGCTTTCATCTAAAAGGCTTCTTCAGCACTTATCCTGGTTTGGGATTGTAAAATGTTGTGACCACAGTAATAGTATAAGCTTGAAACTCCCAAACCAGGATTATAACTGAAGAAGCTTTATGGATGGAAGATGAAATGTTTTCAAGAGACAAAAAGAAACCTAGTTGCCCTTTTTAACTCATTCACCGCCATTTTGTCGTCTTTTCAAATATAACCGTTCACCGCCATGGACGACATAAATCGTCAATTGCGTCTTTTGATGGGAGGGGTGAGACAACAACACCATGAGAGTAAATATCACACCTCTAAAGGACGTACAAGTTGTTCTTACCTGTGTGCGGTGGTGAAACTTCATGTGATCATAATGATAATCCATGAAAGAGGAGTGAGTTTTAGGAAGCCGTTATGCGCAACGCGGGGCGCAAAGCAGAAAAACTTGTGCAGCTAACACTTCATCAAAGTCTGTGTCGCGGTCGCAAAAGTTTGGATAGAAAGAAATGACGACAATCAACGCGGGTCACCGAGCTCACAGCACATATTTCATCTCAGCCAGAGACCTCCAGACGGTCCGAGTCACGTGATTTTAGTGAACCTGACCCAGATGAGTCAGATGAGCGGTTCCCATCTGGATCAACCAGGAGGTGTCAATAAAACACCGTTTATTAGCATCAAAGACACTTTTCTGCATGACGTGTCTCATTTCACAAAAAGCCGTTTTCTCTGTTTTTCTGTCAGAAAAATTAGTTTTTGGTGAAATCACTTATTTTCTACAGCAGATTGTGAAAGAACAGTAAACGCTAGAAACAAGCTGTTTGTTCCTGATGGAAGTAGAGAGTGTACTCCTTGTTTTGATAGTTTAGATGTTTATATAGTCATAAAGCACAATAATCTGTGGCTCTTCAAAAACAGTAAAAAATGCTCAAAAATGCAGCAGTGAAGGGATTTTCTGTTCAGAAAACAGCTGCAGACAATGAGGTAAAATAGTTTTTGGATTAACATATGCTGGATGACCGAGAATCTACACAAACTGATCAATCTGAATGCCTCTGATCAATCTACATGGCTCACAAAAATTAAGGAAACTGGGCTTTCAAAGATCCTCAACCCATCAGCAGGACAAGTATTTACTCCTTCGTGCAAGGAAGAACAGGATAAGTACTGTCAGAGCTCTACAACATGTCCTCCAGTGGGAGACATGTATAGGATAAGCAATGGCCCCCTGACTACCTGAATCTGCAAGGAGATACCCCACGACACCATCTGTTATGTCATAAGGAGCATGCTCGAATGTTGCCTGTCTAATTTGACCCAAGGTGCTTTTTGTCCATTGTCTCTTTAGTACCACCTCTGTAAATGGAAAAGTAGGGCTCTGCTATTAAATGAAAAACATAAAAAGCCGGACTGAGATTGTATGTTGGAGATTACAGATAAAATACATGCTGACAAGCCACAAAGTTCCTGGAAGACAAGATAAGACAAAACTGGAGTCGTCTGGTCAGAAATTATTGGTTTCTTAATTCAGTTTTGAAGGGTACTGAACATTTTGATGCACCTGCATTCATAAATGATCATGTGGTTTCTCAGGTTATTCAGAGATCACAACCCTAAATTTGAATTGATATATTTCCGAGTGCATAAGAGCTACATTGTCTTGTAGCTATGATTAAATCAACACCTTTCTCTGCAACTTCCTGAACAAGTTAATAGCCACCACTGTTAATAAAAACAATAGGATTAGTTTGTCCCCTTTGTGAGACCTAATCTGTTGATGAGTAAGGGACATCCGATGATATCACATGGGCAGGATAAGGATAATCCACTTCAAAGGTTCCTTACAATAAGTTGAGGCAGGTAATCAGCAATTAGCAATGGATTATACTGTCAGAGCAACCCTGCCAACTGTGCCACTCTATCCTGATTCACCCTGATGTAATTTCATATTAGACTTTGTGACAGTTTATTAGCTGAGTGGAACAGCTCCCAAGCATGCAACATGCAGTGATTATAGCCCATGTAGGGGAACCTGATCCCAGAAAGGGCCTGCAGTCACAAATACCTAGAATAATAATGGAAGTGGAGAAGTAAAGGTGCATAATGGCTACTGGAGAAGAGCCTGGGTACCCTTAAAAGTGAGAATGTGCCTCAAACATAAAGACTGAATGGAGGAAATAGAAATCACATGGAAGAATGAAAGGGAACCAAAACACTGAGTATGAATGATTTGGCAGGATCTTGTTTTGAGGATTCATCTATGTGTTAGGAGTGTTAGGGTGCATGGTCAGATGTTTGGCACAAGTACATTGAACTACACATCAAATACAATAATCACCAGTGAACATGGCTTCCATTTAGAAGTGGTTGCACTTACTCTTGAACATTCAGGACTAAAAAAATAAGTAAAGGATTGTCATGGTTCGTACCAGGTGGGGTTGTTTGCGAGCTCCCAAAGTGACCCAAACTCCAGACACACACAGAGCGAGGAAACAGCGTTCCAGAATAACAGTGTTTATTATGTACAGTGCTCCAATGTAAATACACGTAAACAATAAATGTGCTGGATGAAACTCAGGACGGGCCTGGTGCGGGACAGGAACGGTCCTGGGGTTGTGAGAGAGAGAGAGGTTAGTGACAGTTGGAGAAACCAGCTGCGGCGTGCGGGGATCGTGCTCGCTTAACTCACGGTTGCGTGAATGACGTCCGGGTTTGAGGAGAGATCCAAGGATGCTGCCGCAGGGGTGGTGAGCCAAGCTGTCGTTATTCCGTGTGTGAGATCCGGGTCCGGGTGCTGAGTGCGCAGACGTGACTGCGACAGGGGTGACAGCAGAACGGTGACCGGGAAGGTGTGGACCAGAGGAAGCCAGAGACAGACAGGGAGCCAGAGGGAGAGAGCTGGTCGCGTAGCACCGCAACGGAGCTCTAGGACGTTCCCGTGTTGAGCCGATCCTCACTATGAGCGGTTCGATATCCACGCTGGAGGTTAAGCTGTCAGGAGAGGAGCTCCAGGACAGCAGGCTGAACATAGGGGAAAGAAGGCAGGTTAAATACTGCAAAACACACTCTGAATAATCTGCTCACTTGCCACTCTGTACCACGTAAAGTAGCGGAACAAACTGGCGTCTGTCTCTTGTTCCTCCTCTGCTTAAGTACCCAGCTCTCCTGAGCTGGGTAACGATCCACACCTGACATCAATGATCCTCTGCTGCCACGCCCTGCAAGACAGTTAGTACCACTCACCACCACCAGCAGCAGAGATCCTCACAGTACCCCCCCCCTTAATGGACGCCGCCTGGCGGCCGACCCAGCGACCCCACACCTGAAAGAAGCACACAGTTAGTAGGGGCCCTACACTGAGCCGGGGTGGAGGACGGGGGCGAGGAGGGCCTGGCACGGATGGAGGAGGTGGAGGAGGTGGCATTAACGGATGATGTGGAAGCTGCAGATCTTTCGAAGTCAGTGATGAGGGAAGGGTCGAGTATGGCGGACCGGGGAATCCAAGACCGGTCCTCGAGGCCGTATCCCTCCCAGTCCACGAGATACTGACATCCACGACCCCGAGGACGGACTCCCACGATCCTACGCACTGTGAAGGCGGGGTGTCCATCTATGATGCGGGGCGGAGGGGGTGGCGTGTCAGGGTTGAGGGGACTGGTGTGCACTGGCTTGATCTGAGAAACGTGAAATACTGGGTGGATCCTGAAGTTGCGAGGTAGTCTCAGCCTGAGGGTAGTGGGGCTGATCACGGTCTCCACCTCGTAGGGACCCAGGAACCTCGGGGCCAACTTCCTGTTCGTGGCTTTGAACGGGAAGTCCTGGGCCGATAACCAGACTCTCTGACCTGCGACATACGTGGGGGCCGGGATCCTCTTCTTGTCCGCCCGTTTCTTATTTTGGGCGGC
>SSNP01000529.1:0-15238 GCA_006937955.1 Pachypanchax playfairii
TGGGACCGTGAGTGTGACCCGGTCCATGCCCTGATTTATTTGGCTGTGAGTGCTCCATAACTTGTTTGCTTGGGCCATGAGTGTGACCCGCTCCATGTCCTTATTTATTTGGCTGTGAGTGTGACCAGCTCCGCACTGTGTTTGCTTGGACCGTGAGTGTGACCCCATTCCATGCCCTGTTTTATTTAGCAGTGAGTGTGACCCACTCCTTGCCTCGTTTGCTTGGGCCGTGAGTGTGACCCGCTCCATGCCCTGCTCTAATTGGCCGTGAGTGTGACTTGCTCCATGCCTTGTTCACCTTGACAGTGACTGTGTTTTGTTGCTTGCCCTGAATTTTTTCTGTTCCTTCTTAGTTACCTCAGGTGAGTGTCTTCCTTGATTTGTGTCTTGATTTTGTTGTTCCAGTATGCCACGCTACGATGTCACTGGTGAACACCTGTACGGGCTGTCTTGCCCCACTCTCTGCAGAAGATGGGCATTTGCAGTGCCCCTCCTGTCTTGGGGCTGGCCACCTGAGGGATGGTCTTAGGTCTAACGCTTGTGCTAATTTTGCCTGCATACCGCTAGCTGAGAGTTCAGCTAGACTAGCTGGGGTAGAGGGCGGCCTCCCCCAGGGGATCTCCAACTCAACCCCTAGCAAGACCCAGAAGCGTCGTAAGCCTGTGTCCTCTAGTGCCTCGGTGGCAAAGAATGCTCACAGTGAGCAGGCCTTGTCAGCTAAATTTGATGCCTTAGCTTCTGGCTTTGCTGAGATGAAGTCCTTAATTCTGAGTCTTGGACCTGTTGACCCTGTGGCTCTCCCTCCCGCGGTCACTGGCCACAAGGACCAGCTCCACCCCTACAACGCCGTACAAATGACTGATGCGCTTTCAACCACTGCCTCTAATTCCTTGTTTGAGGGTAATGATGCCAGCTACAAGGAGGACCTCGAGGTTGCTGAGCGCTCTCCGGGGCGGATTCTCATATCTCGACACAGGAGTCCCTGTTGGAAGATGGTCAGGATTTTTTCCCCTGTTCAGCAGGCTGTCCCCCCAGAGGACGATCTTTCAGGTGCCAGTCTCTGTTCCTTACATTAGCTACGTTTACATGGGCACATTTAATCGGAATAAACGCCCAATCGTAAAAAAAATATGTCATGTAAACATGTTAATCAGAATGTTTTGATCCGATGCAGCCTGATCAGAATTAAATTTACTTCCGATCGAGAGGGGTGGTTTTGTCCGATCTTCATTCAGATAGACGTGCATGTACACACCCATTCGGAATGAAGGGGTGAAAAAAGCCCACTGCGCATGCGTACAACTTCAGCGTGACGTCTTTCCGCTTTCGCAGACCCAAATAGAAAACATAGCAGGAGGTAAACAGAAGTGGTCTGCTGGCGCAGTCATCCTGTCATCCTGCTCTCCTCTCCTGTGGCGGAGGAGCAGTAGCAATATGTATTCAGCCTCTAGCTTGGTTAATGCGACCAGTAAAAACCCAAGCATATAGTAGGTAATAACCCGCAGAAGGTGCATATTGGGGAAAATGCGAGTCAGCTCGAGCACACGATGGGGCGGGAAAGACGTGCAGAATGGACGGAGTTTGTTTACTTTTTTTTCTTCCCCCGGAAAGACAACTCGCTGTGCGCATGCTCAACTCATTTAATCTGATTGTTGCTTGGTGCATGTGTGTGGAGAGCTTCAGAAATGTTGGTCTGATCCTAAGTCATCCAGCCGTTTCTCCCAGGACTGCAGAGCACTTAGCTCTATGCAGGATGCAGCTCGCTACGGTTTGGATCACACCCCCACAGTTGATAACGTTATTGCTAACCTGGTGGTGGTGCCCGCGGATGCCACTCGTCTTGATGTACGCTGCCCACGTCCCCAGTGCAGGGTCAAGGATGACTGGCTCAACAAGAGCTACGATACTGCCACTTGCTTGGGCAACACCTTCTCACACCTGGTTCTAGCCCACTCTCAGTCTCTGAAGGAGGCCAAGGTTGATGACGGAAGTCAGAGCCTGCACGACATGTGTCTCCAGACTTTTGCCTACATGTCCGGGGAGCTTGGTAGGCTGATGTTGACCCTCACCCTTGCTAAACGTCAGGTGTGTCCTTTCAGAACCCCGCAGGGGTACGCTCCACGCTCTGCCTGTGGTCCCGGGCCACGTGTTTGGACCTGCAGCCCTACAGACCCTGGAGCGTACTGTCGAGGCTAATAAGTGACAACAACATTTGGTGGACCTACACCAGCCTGCCCAACAGCAGCCCAGTCGTGTCACAACTTTTCATTCGGTGACCAGGGTCCCGCCTACTGTTGGGGGTGCACGTGCCCCAACTGGGGGGATGGCGCCATCCCGGCGGCCTGCCTTTCGCCAGCCAGCCGAAGGACCCCAAAGGAATGCCAGAACCTGACATGCTTCGTATAACCGCTCCTCTAGGGGCTTCAGAAGCCGTGGCCGGGGCTGACTCCCGACACCAGGCCCCCAGCCGTTTTTCTCCAGCCCATCTCCAGCGCTGGGAGTCCTTAAGTTCTGACCCATGAGTTATCACCACTCTGTCCGGCGGTTACAGTATCCAGTTCAGGCGCCATCCCCCACAGTTCACTGGGGTGAAAATGACAGTAGTTTCTGACCCAGTGAGGTCTGCAGCTCTGAGACAGGAGATATTGGAGCTGTTAAAAAAAGGAGCAATAGAGCCTGTTCACGGTCCAGACCGTCTAAACGGGTTCTATTCAATCTATTTCCTTGTCCCAAAGAAGGATGGCGGGTTTCGCCCAATACTCGACCTCAGGCACCTGAACCAGTACCTCAAGGTGCTGCGGTTCCACATGCTTTGGATGGTGGATGTCCTCCACGCTATCACACAGGGGGATTGGTTCGCATGTGTCGACCTACAGGACGCATATTTCCATGTGCCTGTGACTCCGCGCCACAGACAGTTTCTGCGCTTTGCCTTCGAAGGTCAGTCTTACCAATTCAAAGCCCTTCCCTTTGGTCTTTCTCTTGCTCCTCGTAAGTTCACCAGATGTGTGGCTGCAGCACTAGCGCCCCTGCCGGCCCAGGGAATGCGGATCCTCCCGTACCTGGACAACTGGCTTGTGTGTGCTCCATCCCAGGAGCAGGCACAGACCGACACTACTAGATCTACTAGATCACGTGTCTCGGCTAGGCCTGTCGGTAAACTTTGCGAAGAGTTCCCTGGTACCGAGTCGTCAAGTGACCTTTATCGGGATCGCTCTCGACTATTTGACCATCACTGCCTCCCCATCCCTACAGAGAGTAGAGGATGTGGTTTCTCTGGTCTCTTGTGTCCTACAGCATGTGAGGTTGCCCTACGGTCTCCTTCTGCAGTTGCTGGGCAAACTGACGGCCATGTCTGAAGTGGTACCCTTAGGGCTTCTGTCCCTACGCCCCCTGCAGGTTTGGGTGAACAATCTCAGCCTCCATCCCAAGCAGCACCAACACAGGCTTGTTCAACTCACCAGTCAGTGCCTGAGCTACCTCGAGCCCTGGAGAAACAGAGACTTAATCTGCAGGGGGGTCCCTTTAGGCTCTCTTCCCTCTCGTCGGGAGGTTGTGGTCACCAGTGTTCATTTTGGCAAGAAATTTTACTTTAGTTTTAGTCATAGTCTTTTGACTAAAATTCTTTTTAATTTTAGTCACAATTTTAGTCACTAAACTAGTTTTAATTGTAGTCTAATTTTAGTCGACGAAAATATGTGGCAGTTTTAGTCAACTAAAATCAATTGTAGATTTAGTCGACTAAAATAAGTATATTTTCTGAAGTATTAATTTAACAACTGCAATATAGTATGGACATTTTCTTACCATTCCACACTTCATCTGGCATCTTCCCGGGAGCATCTCAAACAACTATGGAAGCCTCTGCTCATCGCTCAATAAGCCGAGCTCTAATTGGTTCTTTTCACAGTAGCCCCAGCTGTTAGCTTTTTGACTGATTCCTCTCTGTATCTTTCTTTTCCTCCAATTGGATTTCGTCGCTGTCTATTTTCGTGTCGTCTTTTATTTGTCAATGAAAATCAACATAATTTTAGTCATAATAATCGTCTCAAATAGGGCCGTCTATTTTAGTTTTCGTTTCGTTTTCGTCCGCAAAAATATATGTGACTAAAATTATGACGAAATATTTTAGTCAACAAAATTAACATTGGTGGTCACAGATGCGTCTCTCTCTGGATGGGGGGCTGTGTGGAACCACAGAACGGTCAGAGGCGTCTGGAGTGCCCAAGAGAAACATCTGCACATAAATGTTCTGGAGCTACGTGCGGTTGGACTAGCTCTCAAGCATTTCCTCCCTGCCCTGAAAGGGAAGCATGTCCTAGTCCAGTCAGACAACACATCCACAGTGTTCCACATCAATCACCAGGGGGGCACCACATCCATTCACTCTCTGGTAGAGGCTCAGAAGCTCCTGTTGTGGGTTCTACCCCACCTCCGGAGTGTCAAAGCAGCTCACCTGCCCGGCGTACAGAACTCTGCTGCTGATCTGCTCTCCAGGCAGAAACCACCCCCGGGAGAATGGCGTCTGAACCCGACTGTGGTCACAAGGATCTGGCAGAGGTACGGCGCGGCAGAGGTGGACCTCTTCGCCTCCAGCGCTACAATGCAGTGCCCCCTGTGGTTCTCTCTCTCGGAACCAGAGAGTCCATTAGGACAGGATGCTCTGGCACATCCATGGCCAAACGGGCTTCTGTATGCCTTTCCCCCTCTTCCATTACTGATGCTGACCCTTCACAGGATCGAGAAGAGCAACCACAGATTACTGCTGGTTGCTCCATTTTGGCTGGGGAGGATCTGGTTCCCCATGATTTGAGGACTCCTCAACGGGGATCCGTGGCCTCTTCCTCAGAGGCCGGATCTCCTCTCACAACTACAAGGGAGCATTTGGCACCCCTGCCCAGAGCGCATTTGCCTGCACCTGTGGCTATTGAGGGGCCGGATTCCTTGCTAGACTCTTGTGACCAAGCTGTTGTTCAGACAGTTCTTAGTGCACGAGCTAAGTCTACCAGACTGTTCTATGACAACAGGTGGAAACTGTTTTTCAGTGGTGTGTTGAAGGGTGGAGCCAGAGCGCTGTCTGGTACCAGTATTGCTTACCTTTCTGCAACACTTACTAGACAAAGGCCTTTCTGTCTCGACTCTCAAGGTCTATGTTGCTGCAATCTCTGCAGACTGTAGGCTCGCACTCTTTGGTGTGTCGCTTCATGAAGGGCGCTCTTCGCTTGCGTCCCCCGAGGCTTGCACGAGTACCCTCTTACAATCTCTTCAGCAAAGCGAGTGAGTGAGCTCCATGCTTTCTCAGTCGCTGATGACTGTTTACGGTGGAATTTGGATGGTTCTGGGGTTACCTTGTGGCCCAACCCATCCTTCTTGCCCAAGTGACTCTCTGTCTCTCATATAAATCAGCCTGTATCCCTGGCTGTGTTTGCCCCACCATCCGGATCACATGAGCCTGTTCCGAGTCCCTTGTGTCCTGTTCGAATGTTGCAACGTTACATCAGTATTACTGCTGACATCCATAAGACTGATGCCCTGTTTGTTTGTTACGGTGGTCACAAAAAAGGTCATGCTGTCTCGAGACAGCAACTCTCGCATTGGGTTGTTAATAGTGTTTTACAGGCTTACTCATCACAAGGTCTCACACTAAAGTCAGATGCCATTCCACCAGAAGGATGTCTACCTCCTGGGCTGCGCTCAGAGGAGTTCCACTGAGTAACATCTGTGCAGCTGCGGCGTGGGCTTCATCTTGTACATTTGTCCGCTTCTACAGAGTTAATGTGGCCGCCCCCCACCCAGTGGCCAAACAGGTACTCTCTGCTTCATCTGTCCGCAACTGAGATAGGTGAGTCAGACTCTTCGTGACCTTGTTGGTATTAAGTCATCCAGGTGCTAAGCACCACCCCTCTGGCGGTCAGAAGGAATGAAATAGAATGAGATTTACGTATGTAAGTACGGTTCTATGAATTTGGGATGACCACCAGAGTTAGCTGTCACTCCGAGTCCTGTAAGTACTCCGAAAAAGGAACTTGGCTTGGGTGACGTAGGTATATATAGGCTACCATGATGTCACCCAGGTCACGTCCAATGGCATGACTTTGTTGGTATATGAGCTCGACCTCTGTGCTGCGCACGCGTAGATATCCAGGTGCTAAGCACCGCCCCTCTGGCGGTCATCCGGAATTCATAGAACCGTAGTTACATACGTAACTCTCGATTTGTTTCTTTATTGTTTTTTTAAGTTATGTTTTGTATGAAGTTCTTTTTCCTCCCAGAAATGTTCTGTGTTTTGTGTTTACATTTTCCCTGGTTCCTCATTGTCTGATGTTCGATCCTTGTCACGTCTCATTCCCTGTCTTTCTGTCTGGCTTTTATTTTGTCATCATCTTTACTTCCTGTTTCCCTTGTGTGTCGCCGATAACTTGGTTCTCCTCCTGTCTCAGCTGTATCTCGTTCAGGTAATCAGTTTGCTTTGTTTTCAGTTTGTACTTAAATCAGTACTAAATAACTTCTCTGGAGTCGTGTCTCAGACAGCCGTTGCTGGAACCGGTGTTCTGTTGAAATATGCTACCTGTTGAGATGTGCTACACACGTGTCATTCTACAATCTTGACTTCAATAAACAGATATATTGTTTATTTTTGTTTCTATATTTTTCCATAAATACATTTTACATTCAAATAAATTCTCCCAGGACAGGAACACTAAATATTATGTTATTTTTACTTTCTATACATTGTCAGAGCGACAGGCAAATGTTTGGACACACCCAGAGGAGAAGGACCCAGAGGGCTTTTATAAAGAAAATATCAGGGAATGATCATAAAAATATGTTTAAATAATTAACAGGACACACTCACCATAAGCAAGAATACTGTATAAACTTCTAATAACATCTCATTATGAAATAAGTTGTTAAAGAGGCGCTTCAATTAAAAACGTTTTTTCTGAGGTTTCTGTTTAACATTTTAGCTCCACAGGTGTTCTTACCTTCATAGTGGGTGAAAACAGGTCAACAACTTCTCTTTCAGTTTTTATCTCTCAAACTACGCAGGTGGTGATAAAACCCGAGTTCTCCCGAGTCCGAACGGCCTGTATCTGTTTCATCACAACTCCTTTGTTCGTTAGTATTCATCAGCTCCCGCAGTTGAAACCACGCCTAGCATGCTGCTAGCTAAAAGCTGTTAGCATAAGATGTAGCAAACAGGAAGAGAGTCCGTCTGGTGTTGCCATTCGCAGCAGGGCAAGAAACAGTATACCTTGCTCTCATAGTCTAGTTCAGGAGTGTCCAACTCCAGGCCTCGAGGGCCACTATCCTGCACATTTTAGATGTTCCCCTGTTTCACCACACCTGATTCAAATCTGCAACCTCTCAGCAAGTCCTATAGAAGCCTGTTAACGACCTGTTCATCTGCAACAGGTGTGGTGAAACGGGAACATCTAAAACGTGCAGGATAGTGGCCCTCGAGGCCTGGAGTTGCCCACCCCTGGTCTAGTTTGTTAACCAATCAGAGTCCAGCAAATTAGTATAATGAATATTAATGAGTTGCTGCTTGAAGCCTGATGGAACCACCCGAATTTTAATGCAGACATATTGAAAGGTCTGTTAATCAGTGTTTCCTAATTTTTTTTAGATATAAAATGTTTCATATTACAGGTTAATACTTAACACTTACTTCCTGCTGAGACCTGAATTACTGAAGTTATTTAGTCTATTGTAAAGTCATTGGAGGCAAACAGAGTCTCCAATATGATGCTGAACATGTTTTTATCCACTTAAACAAGTTTCAAAACAGTAGCTTAAAGTTGTAAAAGTTATTTTGTACTGATTTAAGTGGTTCTGGTATATTCGTTATTTGCGTGTGGATTAATGTTTGGTCTCTTGATCGCCCCTCCTAGTTTCATCGCTCCTCATTTCTATGTAAGTTCGCTGCCCCGTCAGCATTTCACTTTGTTTATTAAACTTGTGTTTGATGTTTGTGTGAGGCATGTTATCTTCTCGTGTTTGGGTCCTACCTCTTCAGCTAACAGTCACAAACTCTGGAAAATCTGCATAAACGAGAACTTGTGAGCTGCTGTGGAAAGTCTGATAAACATGTCCTAATGAGACGTTAACATTCTTTATTAGGCAGGTAACATTAACCCGCCGTAGCAACACTAGTAAAAGCCAAGTTTCAGATGGGGCTGCATGGTGCTGCAGCACGGCCCTAAATTGACCCTAGGTGTGTATGTGAACGGCAGTTTGTCTCTATGTGGATCAGCGACATGACCAGGTATAATCCCGCATCTAGTCCAGTAACTCCATGTGACCCTGAAAAGGATGAAGCAGCTAAAGAAACTTGACAGATGGACCTTTTCCATGGATTATTGATCATAACCGAGTTGCTCCTGATCCAGCCAGTGGACGATTATCATTTGAAATGTACCTCTTGTTTCATTATCAGTAATGAGCAGAGTTAACTGAAGACCTACAACAACTCAACATATGACTCAGAAGTGAATGATACTATGAGTGAAACACACTAGACTTGTCCTGTATGAAACCACTTTGGGATACTGTTATAGTTCTCAGTCAAATAGATGAATGGAGAACAAAACCAGCTAGACACAGATGTGTTCTCTGATGAGCAGCAGTCAACACGAAGTGGTGACATGCTTCTGACTGGATAATGCTGTTACACTAAGTGAAAGTGCACACTTGATCCAGTAGTGTGCTTAGTGTAGTGTGTCTTTGACTGATTCAGAGGGAATGAACGAAGTCCACATACTAAGTGTTTCACATCAGGATTTTCCTGTTTACTCGGATTGTTATCCCTCTAACCTAGACATTCCTTTGCTTCTGCTTTCAGAGTAAAACCATCATTTAAATCCACAACGAACGATGAGATTCAAGTCAGGCACAGCACACAGGTGTGGGAGGGGCTACAGAGAGAGAAGAATTCAAATACAGCCACTTTCACTGCAGGTAAAAGCCATCATCATAATAGCCTTCCATGATACAAAGAATTCCTCCTGCATCCATTTGATTCAATGTTCTGCAGCAGGAAGCTGGTGTTTGTGAGAACTTGGGGTGAGAGCATGTTCTACAATCCCTTTTAAATTCATCAGAGAAAGAAGAAGTGAGATTTTTTTCCAATTTGAAATGTGAAATTTGTTTAAATTGACAGAATGGAATGGTAAATGGTAAATGTCCTGTATTTGTATAGCGCTTTTCTAGTCTTTCAGACCACTCAAAGCGCTTTCACACTACAAGGTTTTGCATTCACCCATTCACACAATCCGATATGTAATCCGGGGGGACAGGGTAGGGGCTAACATTCAAAAAAATATGCAGATCAGGGGGCAACATGGGGTTCAGTGTCTTGCCCAAGGACACTTCGATATGTGGCGGTGGAAGCCAGGATTGATCCACCAACCTTCAAGTTAGAGGACGACCGCTCTAACCACTGAGCCACAGCCGCCCCGGCCCCGAAGGAAGGAAGTAAGAAAGTGCAGCGTGATGCCAAACAGGGAAACGCTGGTATTCTGACATAAACATCAACCCACTCATGGATACAGTCACATACAAACATCAACCCACTCATGGATACAGTCTGATACAAACATCAACCCACTCATGGATACAGTCTGATACAAATATCAACCCACTCATGGATACAGTCACATACAAACATCAACCCACTCATGGATACAGTCAGATACAAACATCAACCCACTCATGGATACAGTCTGATACAAACATCAACCCACTCATGGATACAGTCAGATACAAACATCAACCCACTCATAGATACAGTCACATAGAAACATCAACCCACTCATGGATACAGTCACATACAAACATCAACCCACTCATGGATACAGTCACATACAAACATCAACCCACTCATGGATACAGTCTGATACAAACATCAACCCACTCATGGATACAGTCTGATACAAACATCAACCCACTCATGGATACAGTCACATACAAACATCAACCCACTCATGGATACAGTCTGATACAAACATCAACCCACTCATGGATACAGTCTGATACAAATATCAACCCACTCATGGATACAGTCACATAGAAACATCAACCCACTCATGGATACAGTCACATACAAACATCAACCCACTCATGGATACAGTCTGATACAAACATCAACCCACTCATGGATACAGTCTGATACAAACATCAACCCACTCATGGATACAGTCTGATACAAACATCAACCCACTCATGGATACAGTCACATACAAACATCAACCCACTCATGGATACAGTCTCATAGAAACATCAACCCACTCATGGATACAGTCTGATACAAACATCAACCCACTCATGGATACAGTCTGATACAAACATCAACCCACTCATGGATACAGTCTGATACAAACATCAACCCACTCATGGATACAGTCACATACAAACATCAACCCACTCATGGATACAGTCTGATACAAACATCAACCCACTCATGGATACAGTCTGATACAAACATCAACCCACTCATGGATACAGTCTGATACAAACATCAACCCACTCATGGATACAGTCACATACAAACATCAACCCACTCATGGATACAGTCACATACAAACATCAACCCACTCATGGATACAGTCACATACAAACATCAACCCACTCATGGATACAGTCTGATACAAACATCAACCCACTCATGGATACAGTCTGATACAAACATCAACCCACTCATGGATACAGTCTGATACAAATATCAACCCACTCATGGATACAGTCACATAGAAACATCAACCCACTCATGGATACAGTCACATAGAAACATCAACCCACTCATGGATACAGTCTCATAGAAACATCAACCCACTCATGGATACAGTCACATAGAAACATCAACCCACTCATGGATACAGTCTGATACAAACATCAACCCACTCATGGATACAGTCTGATACAAACATCAACCCACTCATGGATACAGTCACATACAAACATCAACCCACTCATGGATACAGTCTGATACAAACATCAACCCACTCATGGATACAGTCTGATACAAACATCAACCCACTCATGGATACAGTCACATACAAACATCAACCCACTCATGGATACAGTCACATACAAACATCAACCCACTCATGGATACAGTCACATACAAACATCAACCCACTCATGGATACAGTCTGATACAAACATCATCCCACTCATGGATACAGTCACATAGAAACATCAACCCACTCATGGATACAGTCACATAGAAACATCAACCCACTCATGGATACAGTCTGATACAAACATCAACCCACTCATGGATACAGTCACATACAAACATCAACCCACTCATGGATACAGTCACATACAAACATCAACCCACTCATGGATACAGTCTGATACAAACATCAACCCACTCATGGATACAGTCACATAGAAACATCAACCCACTCATGGATACAGTCTGATACAAACATCAACCCACTCATGGATACAGTCTGATACAAACATCAACCCACTCATGGATACAGTCACATACAAACATCAACCCACTCATGGATACAGTCTGATACAAACATCAACCCACTCATGGATACAGTCTGATACAAACATCAACCCACTCATGGATACAGTCACATACAAACATCAACCCACTCATGGATACAGTCACATAGAAACATCAACCCACTCATGGATACAGTCTGATACAATCATCAACCCACTCATGGATACAGTCTGATACAATCATCAACCCACTCATGGATACAGTCAGATACAAACATCAACCCACTCATGGATACAGTCTGATACAAACATCATCCCACTCATGGATACAGTCTGATACAAATATCAACCCACTCATGGATACAGTCACATACAAACATCAACCCACTCATGGATACAGTCTGATACAAACATCAACCCACTCATAGATACAGTCACATAGAAACATCAACCCACTCATGGATACAGTCACATAGAAACATCAACCCACTCATGGATACAGTCTGATACAAATATCATCTCACTCATGGATACAGTCTGATACAAACATCAACCCACTCATGGATACAGTCTGATACAAACATCAACCCACTCATGGATACAGTCTGATACAAACATCAACCCACTCATGGATACAGTCACATAGAAACATCAACCCACTCATGGATACAGTCTGATACAAACATCAACCCACTCATGGATACAGTCTGATACAAACATCAACCCACTCATGGATACAGTCTGATACAAACATTAACCCACTCATGGATACAGTCACATAGAAACATCAACCCTCTCATGGATACAGTCACATAGAAACATCAACCCACTCATGGATACAGTCTGATACAAACATCAACCCACTCATGGATACAGTCTGATACAAACATCATCCCACTCATGGATACAGTCTGATACAAATATCAACCCACTCATGGATACAGTCACATACAAACATCAACCCACTCATGGATACAGTCACATACAAACATCAACCCACTCATGGATACAGTCACATACAAACATCAACCCACTCATGGATACAGTCTGATACAAACATCAACCCACTCATGGATACAGTCTGATACAAACATCAACCCACTCATGGATACAGTCACATACAAACATCAACCCACTCATGGATACAGTCTGATACAAACATCATCACACTCATGGATACAGTCACATAGAAACATCATCCCACTCATGGATACAGTCACATAGAAACATCAACCCACTCATGGATACAGTCACATACAAACATCAACTCACTCATGGATACAGTCACATACAAACATCAACTCACTCATGGATACAGTCTGATACAAACATCAACCCACTCATGGATACAGTCTGATACAAACATCAACCCACTCATGGATACAGTCTGATACAAACATCAACCCACTCATGGATACAGTCACATAGAAACATCAACCCACTCATGGATAGAGTCACATAGAAACATCAACCCACTCATGGATAGAGTCACATAGAAACATCAACCCACTCATGGATACAGTCTCATAGAAACATCGACCCACTCATGCAAAAAAAAGACACCGAGGTGCAGTTGGTTTACCGGTACATCCTCCATGCCGTGAGGGTGGGGAGTCTGTTAGCTCACAAGTTGTCAGCGATGTTAGCAGGCTGAACACATGCATGTCATCCCGCCTTCTCCCAAGGGCCTTTCCTTTATAAACACACACACGTTGAAGCGTGTTCAATGCAGATCTATTATTTTATGGACTTCAATGTGTGAAATCTGCACAACATGTAGACATAGACCAGAGTCTAAAACACACACACATGCACGCAAGAACACACACGCACACGGGTGGCAGAAATTTGTCTTCAACAGGGCTCCATATCATCTTTACACACATCACAGACCACATGTAGCTGAACTAAAATCAAACAGTTGGTAACACTGAGGAGGACCTGCGCATCACCTTGGTCCCAACATGACTGAAACCACCTCAGGTGAGATTTTTTGGTCAGGTGCAGAAATTTGTTCAGCAGTTCCTTTTGTTACTAACTAACCCTAACCCTTAAAAAATGCATTCAATGAAATATGAAGAATGTAAAATCAAACCAATGAAAACTCTATAAAATATCTTCCATCACTACAACAAATAAAACATCAGCTAATAGAATAAAGTATGCTTTGAGTATTTAAACCAATAAAGGAAACAAACATATCAAAACTGGAACTCTATGTCTTTAAAAAAAACTGCTGTTCTTCAGAAAACTACCTCAGGAGATGATTTTCCTTTAAAATCTGTCTCATGTGAGTCATTTCAGTTCTATATTGAAAGCATGAGATATAGATTAGCAGTAAGGTTGTTGTTCATGTGCTCCTCAGCAATGGCTCAAATGCAGAGCAATAACTTACCCAAGACGGATCAATAAAGTATCAATTTAATTAATTAGTTAGTATTAAAACTGAATGATGCAGAGAAGTCAATTAGGGGAAAACAGACTTTTGAAGCAGAGTCCATAGGCCACATGTCTGTCTGGGTCCCACATGTCTGCTTAGGTCCTGTCTGTCTGGGTCCCACATGTCTGCTTGGGTCCTGTCTGTCTGGGTCCCACATGTCTGCTTAGGTCCTGTCTGTCTAGGTCCTACAATGTCTGCTTGGGTCCCACATGT
Organism: Pachypanchax playfairii; assembly: GCA_006937955.1. Classification (NCBI taxonomy): domain Eukaryota; kingdom Metazoa; phylum Chordata; class Actinopteri; order Cyprinodontiformes; family Aplocheilidae; genus Pachypanchax; species Pachypanchax playfairii. Next base: position 14,120 of record SSNP01000529.1, read on the forward strand.
CTGTCTGGGTCCTACATGTCTGTCTGGGTCCCACATGTCTGTCTGGGTCCCGTCTGTCTGGGTCCCAGATGTCTGCTTAGGTCCTGTCTGTCTGGGTCCCACATGTCTGTCTGGGTCCTGTCTGTCTGGGTCCCACATGTCTGCTTGGGTCCTGTCTGTCTGGGTCCCACATGTCTGTCTGGGTCCTACATGTCTGTCTGGGTCCTATCTGTCTGTGTGGGTCCTGTCTGTCTGGGTCCCACATGTCTGTCTGGGTCCTGTCTGTCTGGGTCCCACATGTCTGCGTGGGTCCTGTCTGTCTGGGTCCCACATGTCTGTCTGGGTCCCACATGTCTGTCTGGGTCCTACATGTCTGTCTGGGTCCTACATGTCTGTCTGGGTCCTGTCTGTCTGGGTCCTACATGTCTGTCTGGGTCCCATATGACTGCTTGGGTCCTGTCTGTCTGGGTCCCACATGTCTGTCTGGGTCCTACATGTCTGTCTGGGTCCTGTCTGTCTGGGTCCCACATGTCTGCTTGGGTCCTGTCTGTCTGGGTCCCACATGTCTGTCTGGGTCCCATATGTCTGCTTGGGTCCTGTCTGTCTGGGTCGCACATGTCTGTCTGGGTCCCACATGTCTGTCTGGGTCCCACATGTCTGCCTGGGTCCCACCTGTCTGTCTGGGTCCCATATGTCTGCTTGGGTCCTGTCTGTCTGAGTCCCACATGTTTGTCTGGGTCCCACATGTCTGCCTGGGTCCCACATGTCTGCTTGGGTCCTGTCTGTCTGGGTCCCACATGTCTGTCTGGGTCCCATATGTCTGTCTGGGTCCCATATGACTGCTTGGGTCCTGTCTGTCTGGGTCCCACATGTCTGTCTGGGTCCTACATGTCTGTCTGGGTCCCACATGTCTGTCTGGGTCATACATGTCTGTCTGGGTCCTGTCTGTCTGGGTCCTACATGTCTGTCTGGGTCCCACATGTTTGTCTGGGTTTCGTCTGCCTGGGTCCCACGTGTCTGCCTGGGTCCCACATGTCTGCTTGGGTCCTGTCTGTCTGGGTCCCACATGTCTGTCTGGGTCCCATATGTCTGCTTGGGTCCTGTCTGTCTGGGTCCCACATGTCTGTCTGGGTCCTACAT
>SSNP01000529.1:15338-25964 GCA_006937955.1 Pachypanchax playfairii
AAAAAAAAGACTTTATCAGCGGCATCTCGTGAGTCTAAAAAAAAACATGACCGAAGCCGGGCAGGCACCCGCATAAATATTGGATATGCGTTGGGTTCATGGAGGGAACTTCAGCTGCATTTGGGAGTGAAAACGGATGCTGACATGGCTCATTTCCTTGTGACCAGGTGAGAAAACATTATAGGTCGTGTTTAGAGCCTGATACAGTATGAAAATGATGAGATCAAATCAAATAACAGAGTGGAGAGACCTGACGTGAAGTATGTTAGCCTCCCCGGTGCAGTGCTGTGAAGACGAACAGTCTGTAAAGTGTCTGTGCGCGCTCCCGTGCCGGCTTGGCTGGTGGCTGCAGTTAGCCACAGCGCCTGTCGCGGCAGCACTGAGTCAGATTTTGTAAAGCTGCCTTAAGTTCTTTTAACTTTGATTTAGATTTACATCTGAGAGAATTCAGTCATCACATTCAGATCATCAGAAGAATAACATGACATCATCATCTCTCATCCTACTTTTATGTTGTCTTGTCACCAAGTCAAACCAGGTCAGAGTACCAGGTACAGCTGCTTCAGGTCTTAGTTGGGTGAATAAGAACAAAAATTAAAAAAAAAAAAAGAAGTAATTTGGCATAACATGCCCATCCCATATCTATCAATGTGTATGTGGTGTGAGTGTAGGGCAGAAGTCTGAGAAATTCATTTTTGTCGCTCTATTTTTAACAACAAAGATCAAAGTGAATGAATGTGGACACGAACAGCTGTTATGACTCTAAGAACATGGAGAACTCATCAAGATAAACTGTTTTTAAAAGTTTCCTGTCACATGGTGACAGAAGAGAGAACATCAAACTGTTAAACTCACATCTGTTTCAATAACGTCCATTCTTTAAGGTGTTAAGTAGGTATAACACAGACCTGTTACTGTACAGGTACCGCTGTCAGGTCAGGCGATACAGACCTGTTACTGTACAGGTAAAGCTGTCAGGTCAGGTGATACAGACCTGTTACTGTACAGGTAAAGCTGTCAGGTCAGGCGATACAGACCTGTTACTGTACAGGTAAAGCTGTCAGGTCAGGCGATACAGACCTGTTACTGTACAGGTAAAGCTGTCAGGTCAGGTGACACAGACCTGTTACTGTACAGGTACCGCTGTCAGGTCAGGTGACACAGTCCTGTTACTGTACAGGTACCGCTGTCAGGTCAGTTGACACAGACCTGTTACTGTACAGGTACCGCTGTCAGGTCAGGTGACACAGACCTGTTACTGTACAGGTAAAGCTGTCAGGTCAGGTGATACAGACCTGTTACTGTACAGGTAAAGCTGTCAGGTCAGGTGACACAGACCTGTTACTGTACAGGTACCGCTGTCAGGTCAGGTGACACAGACCTGTTACTGTACAGGTAAAGCTGTCAGGTCAGGTGACACAGACCTGTTACTGTACAGGTAAAGCTGTCAGGTCAGGTGACACAGACCTGTTACTGTACAGGTACCGCTGTCAGGTCAGGTGACACAGACCTGTTACTGTACAGGTACCGCTGTCAGGTCAGGTGACACAGACCTGTTACTGTACAGGTACCGCTGTCAGGTCAGGTGACTCAGACCTGTTACTGTACAGGTAAAGCTGTCAGGTCAGGTGACACAGACCTGTTACTGTACAGGTACCGCTGTCAGGTCAGGTGACACAGACCTGTTACTGTGCAGGTAAAGCTGTCAGGTCAGGTGACACAGACCTGTTACTGTGCAGGTAAAGCTGTCAGGTCAGGTGACACAGACCTGTTACTGTACAGGGAACGCTGTCAGGTCAGGTGACACAGACCTGTTACTGTACAGGTAAAGCTGTCAGGTCAGGTGACACAGACCTGTTACTGTACAGGTAAAGCTGTGAGGTCAGGTGACACAGACCTGTTACTGTACAGGTACCGCTGTCAGGTCAGGTGACACAGACCTGTTACTGTACAGGTACCACTGTCAGGTCAGGTGACACAGACCTGTTACTGTACAGGTACCGCTGTCAGGTCAGGTGACAAAGACCTGTTACTGTACAGGTACTGCTGTCAGGTCAGGTGACACAGACCTGTTACTGTACAGGTACCGCTGTCAGGTCAGGTGACACAGACCTGTTACTGTACAGGTAAAGCTGTCAGGTCAGGTGACACAGACCTGTTACTGTACAGGTACCGCTGTCAGGTCAGGTGACAAAGACCTGTTACTGTACAGGTACTGCTGTCAGGTCAGGTGACACAGACCTGTTACTGTACAGGTACCGCTGTCAGGTCAGGTGACACAGACCTGTTACTGTACAGGTAAAGCTGTCAGGTCAGGTGACACAGACCTGTTACTGTACAGGTACCGCTGTCAGGTCAGGTGACAAAGACCTGTTACTGTACAGGTACCGCTGTCAGGTCAGGTGACACAGACCTGTTACTGTACAGGTACCGCTGTCAGGTCAGGTGACACAGACCTGTTACTGTACAGGTAAAGCTGTCAGGTCAGGTGACACAGACCTGTTACTGTACAGGTACCGCTGTCAGGTCAGGTGACAAAGACCTGTTACTGTACAGGTACTGCTGTCAGGTCAGGTGACACAGACCTGTTACTGTACAGGTACCGCTGTCAGGTCAGGTGACACAGACCTGTTACTGTACAGGTAAAGCTGTCAGGTCAGGTGACACAGACCTGTTACTGTACAGGTACCGCTGTCAGGTCAGGTGACACAGACCTGTTACTGTACAGGTACCGCTGTCAGGTCAGGTGACACAGACCTGTTACTGTACAGGTAAAGCTGTCAGGTCAGGTGACACAGACCTGTTACTGTACAGGTAAAGCTGTCAGGTCAGGTGACACAGACCTGTTACTGTACAGGTCCCGCTGTCAGGTCAGGTGACACAGTCCTGTTACTGTACAGGTACCGCTGTCAGGTCAGGTGACACAGACCTGTTACTGTACAGGTAAAGCTGTCAGGTCAGGTGACACAGACCTGTTACCGTACAGGTAAAGCTGTCAGGTCAGGTGACACAGACCTGTTACTGTACAGGTACCGCTGTTAGGTCAGGTGACACAGACCTGTTACTGTACAGGTACCGCTGTCAGGTCAGGGGACACAGACCTGTTACTGTACAGGTAAAGTTGTCAGGTCAGGTGACACAGACCTGTTACTGTACAGGTACCGCTGTCAGGTCAGGTGACACAGACCTGTTACTGTACAGGTACCGCTGTCAGGTCAGGTGACACAGACCTGTTACTGTACAGGTAAAGTTGTCAGGTCAGGTGACACAGACCTGTTACTGTACAGGTAAAGCTGTCAGGTCAGGTGACACAGACCTGTTACTGTACAGGTACCGCTGTCAGGTCAGGTGACACAGACCTGTTACTGTACAGGTACCGCTGTCAGGTCAGGTGACACAGACCTGTTACTGTACAGGTACCGCTGTCAGGTCAGGTGACACAGACCTGTTACTGTACAGGTACCGCTGTCAGGTCAGGTGACACAGACCTGTTACTGTACAGGTACCGCTGTCAGGTCAGGTGACACAGACCTGTTACTGTACAGGTACCGCTGTCAGGTCAGGTGACACAGACCTGTTACTGTACAGGTAAAGCTGTCAGGTCAGGTGACTCAGACCTGTTACTGTACAGGTACCGCTGTCAGGTCAGGTGACTCAGACCTGTTACTGTACAGGTAAAGCTGTCAGGTCAGGTGACACAGACCTGTTACTGTACAGGTAAAGCCCTTAGGTCAGGTGATACAGACCTGTTACTGTACAGGTAAAGCTGTCAGGTCAGGTGACACAGACCTGTTACTGTACAGGTAAAGCCCTTAGGTCAGGTGATACAGACCTGTTACTGTACAGGTACCGCTGTCAGGTCAGGTGACACAGACCTGTTACTGTACAGGTACCGCTGTCAGGTCAGGTGACACAGACCTGTTACTGTACAGGTAAAGCTGTCAGGTCAGGTGACAAAGACCTGTTACTGTACAGGTACCGGTGTCAGGTCAGGTGACACAGACCTGTTACTGTACAGGTACCGCTGTCAGGTCAGGTGACACAGACCTGTTACTGTACAGGTAAAGCTGTCAGGTCAGGTGACACAGACCTGTTACTGTACAGGTACCGCTGTCAGGTCAGGTGACACAGACCTGTTACTGTACAGGTAAAGTTGTCAGGTCAGGTGACACAGACCTGTTACTGTACAGGTACCGCTGTCAGGTCAGGTGACACAGACCTGTTACTGTACAGGTAAAGCTGTCAGGTCAGGTGACACAGACCTGTTACTGTACAGGTACCGCTGTCAGGTCAGGTGACACAGACCTGTTACTGTACAGGTAAAGTTGTCAGGTCAGGTGACACAGACCTGTTACTGTACAGGTTGTTTTTTATTTAATCAGTTTAAAAGCATGTTTTATTTTCACCATCTGTTATTTCAGTTGGCTGGAAACACAAACATAATGTTAAAAGTTTACATTAAATGTTTAATGTGTTGTGAGATCCGTTCAGTCTTTCTGAGTCCTGCACTAATCCTGCCCCTGCAGGTGGTTTTTCCTCTGGACCAGTAAAAAGGGTTGGTTTTCCTGTGGCATCAGGTTTTATGACCCTGTTCTACAAGAAGAATTAGAGAAACTCAGAGTTTAATGGTTGTCCGGTACTGCTCTGTGGATCTGATAAAGACTGAGTCTCGGATGGGGTTCTGGATCTGCAGCTGAGGTAAAACTCACTTCCACTGAAGGAACATAGTCATCAACCTGGTGATAGAAGGTGTCACTAAGATCAGACAAAGGTTTGGTCCAAGAATCACCAAATCCATCCAGGATCCAGTTTAGGGTCTCCAATGCATAGCAGTGTCAACACAACAAGGTAACACACTGTGTCAAAGGTCACGGCAGAGTTACCTGCAGCATCCCGCTGCAGTACATTCAGACAGCTCATAGTTTTAACATGGAACCGAACCCGTGACTCTGCACGAGCCCACGGGCCGGTGGACCGTCGGTACCAACTGACAAGTTGAGCCAGTTTAGACAGACAGAAAAAAAGTATTTTCCAGGTAACAGAGACGGAACATGGAGCGCGAGACGGGAACGCCCCCGTTTGTGTCAATGTCAGAGAGAAGAACCATTAAATGAGGCAGAAAAAGAAGGACAACCACCCCCCCACGGCAGAAAGGTGAGACACGAGAGGACCTGGTGGGAGCGGAAGGAAGGAGGGAGGGAGCAGGAACCGTGCGGTGCCGTGCCGTGGAGGGCTTCTCCCTCCACTCCCCTCTGCCCGGTTCGGATCAACATACTCACAATCTTTGCATTAATGAAGTCCGGAGGACGGAAGCCGCTGCGCTTTCGGAGACACATCCGCGAGGACTTCCCTTCCTCTGCCGGGGTTTCCTTTTCACTATAAATCCGATTTTTGTGACGAGTTGTGCCTCCGTCGCTGTGTGGGCAGGAGTCCTCCTCCTGCTCGGGGTTTTCCCAGAGAGAGAGCGTGATAGAGAGACAGGCAGAAAGCGCGTGTGTGAGAGGGAAGCTGATAACCGCCCCTGCTGACACGGGCAGCAGAGCGCATGCGCGATGTTACACGCTCCCACAGTTTCATCTGTACAAACTTTCTTCGTGTTTATTTGTTGTACATCACGTTTTCTACACCGCTAAAGTTCAAACCAGTCACTGGAACACTGGGAGAACATGTTCTCTCTAGAAACACATCAACAAAAAGGTCCTCAGACCTGTGGAGACCCGAACTGGACTTTCATTTAATCAGACATAAATCTAGAAACACTTAACAGACTCAAACAGAGAGGGAAAACTAACACCTGGAGTGACATCAAGTAATTTGGACCATCAGATATGATGGACCGCATTTGGATTTTTTTTACACAGACACTATACACAAACTGTTCCAGTTGTTCTGGGGGGGGGGGTGATGATACGTGAATAGTTGCCAAAAGGTGGCCCAATTTACCTGATGTCACCCTACATGTAGCTGGAAAATCTGAGAAACTCTCCAAACACGAGATCCATGTGGACGTAAAACCAAATAGAGCCCTCAGACAGGACCCCCCCCCAAACAGAGTAGTTGGTGGGGGCTACACAGTCCAGTGAGGAGGATTCAGACCTCTACAGAAGAGAAACATGGAACAAAACTGAAGAACCAGAATTTCAGGTCCAGACTCAGTTGGACTCCTACAAGATAAAGGACAGAGACATGTTGGAAAGAGAGGACAGAGAAGGTGTCTCTGGTTCCATCTATCTAGAACCTACATTAAACAGAGGAGGTGTCTCTGGTTCCATCTATCTAGAACCTACATTAAACAGAGGAGGGGTTCTCTGGTTCCATCTATCTAGAACCTACATTGAACAGAGGAGATGGTTCCATCTATCTAGAACCTACATCAAACAGAGGAGGTGGTCTCTGGTTCCATCTATCTAGAACCTACATTAAACAGAAGAGGTGGTCTCTGGTTCCATCTGTCTAGAACCTACATTAAACAAAGGAGGCGGTCTCTGGTTCCATCTATCTAGAACCTACATCAAACAGAGGAGGTGTCTCTGGTTCCATCTATCTAGAACCTACATTAAACAGAGGATGCGTTCTCTGGATCCATCTATCTAGAACCTACATTGAACAGAGGAGATGGTTCCATCTATCTAGAACCTACATTAAACAGAGGAGGTGGTCTCTGGTTCCATCTGTCTAGAACCTACATTAAACAGAGGAGGCGTTCTCTGGTTCCATCTGTCTAGAACCTACATTAAACAGAGGAGGTGGTCTCTGGTTCCATCTATAGGAGGTGGTCTTTGGTTCCATCTATAGGAGGTGTTCTCTGGTTCCATCTATCCAGAACCTACATAAAACAGAGGAGTCGGTCTCTGGTTCCATCTATCTAGAACCTACATTAAACAGAGGAGTCCATCTCTGGTTCCATCTATCTAGAACAAACATTAAACAGAGGAGGTGGTCTCAGGTTCCATCTATCTAGAACCTACATCAAACAGAGGAGGTGATTTCTGGTTCCATCTGTCTATAACCTACATTAAACAGAGAAGGCGGTCTCTGGTTCCATCTGTCTAGAACCTACATAAAACAGAGGAGTCGGTCTCTGGTTCCATCTATCTAGAACCTACATTAAACAGAGGAGTCCATCTCTGGTTCCATCTATCTAGAACAAACATTAAACAGAGGAGTCGGTCTCTGGTTCCATCTATCTAGAACCTACATTAAACAGAGGAGGCGTTCTCTGGTTCCATCTGTCTATAACCTACATTAAACAGAGGAGGTGGTCTCTGGTTCCATCTATCTAGAACCTACATTAAACAGAGGAGTCCATCTCTGGTTCCATCTATCTAGAACAAACATTAAACAGAGGAGTCGGTCTCTGGTTCCATCTATCTAGAACCTACATTAAACAGAGGAGTCCATCTCTGGTTCCATCTATCTAGAACCTACATCAAACAGAGGAGGTGGTTTCTGGTTCCATCTATAGGAGGTGGTCTCTGGTTCCATCTATCTAGAACCTACATTAAACAAAGGAGACGTTCTCTGGTACCATCTATCTAGAACCTACATTGAAAAGAGGAGGCGGTCTCTGGTTCCATCTGTCTAGAACCTACATTAAACAGAGGAGGTGGTCTCTTGTTCCATCTATCTAGAACCTACATTAAACAAAGGAGGCGTTCTCTGGTTCCATCTGTCTAGAACCTACATTAAACAGAGGAGGTGGTCTCTGGTTCCATCTATAGGAGGTGGTCTTTGGTTCCATCTATCTAGAACCTACATTAAACAGAGGAGGTGGTCTCTGGTTCCATCTATCTAGAACCTACATCAAACAGAGGAGGTGATTTCTGGTTCCATCTGTCTATAACCTACATTAAACAGAGAAGGCGGTCTCTGGTTCCATCTGTCTAGAACCTACATCAAACAGAGGAGGTGGTCTCTGGTTCCATCTATCTAGAACCTACATTAAACAGAGGAGTCCATCTCTGGTTCCATCTATCTAGAACAAACATTAAACAGAGGAGTCGGTCTCTGGTTCCATCTATCTAGAACCTACATTAAACAGAGGAGTCGATCTCTGGTTCCATCTATCTAGAACCTACATCAAACAGAGGAGGTGGTCTCTGGTTCCATCTATAGGAGGTGGTCTCTGGATCCATCTATCTAGAACCTACATTAAACAGAGGAGGTGGTCTCTGGTTCCATCTATCTAGAACCTACATTAAACAGAGGAGGCGTTCTCTGGTTCCATCTGTCTATAACCTACATTAAACAGAGGAGGCGTTCTCTGGTTCCATCTGTCTAGAACCTACATTAAACAAAGGAGGCGTTCTCTGGTTCCATCTGTCTAGAACGTACATTGAAAAGAGGAGGCGTTCTCTGGTTCCATCTGTCTATAACCTATATTAAACAGAGGAGGTGGTCTCTGGTTCCATCTATCTAGAACCTACATCAAACAGAGGAGATGGTCTCAGGTTCCATCTATCTAGAACCTATATTAAACAGAGGAGGTGGTCTCTGGTTCCATCTATCTAGAACCTACATCAAACAGAGGAGGTGGTCTCTGGTTCCATCTATCTAGAACCTACATTAAACAGAGGAGGCGTTCTCTGGTTCCATCTATCTAAAACCTACATTAAACAAAGGAGGCGTTCTCTGGTTCCATCTGTCTAGAACCTACATTAAACAGAGGAGGTGGTCTCTGGTTCCATCTATCTAGAACCTACATTAAACAGAGGAGATGGTTCCATCTATCTAGAACCTACATCAAACAGAGGAGGTGGTCTCTGGTTCCATCTGTCTAGAACCTACATTGAAAAGAGGAGGCGGTCTCTGGTTCCATCTATCTAGAACCTACATTAAACAGAGGAGGGGTTCTCTGGTTCCATCTATCTAGAACCTACATTGAACAGAGGAGATGGTTCCATCTATCTAGAACCTACATTAAACAGAGGAGGTGGTCTCTGGTTCCATCTATCTAGAACCTACATTAAACAGAGGAGGTGGTCTCTGGTTCCATCTATCTAGAACCTACATTAAACAGAGGATGGGGTCTCTGGTTCCATCTATCTAGAACCTACATTAAAAAGAGGAGGCGTTCTCTGGTTCCATCTGTCTATAACCTACATTAAACAGAGGAGGTGGTCTCTGGTTCCATCTATCTAGAACCTACATCAAACAGAGGAGGTGGTCTCTGGTTCCATCTATCTAGAACCTACATCAAACAGAGGAGGTGGTCTCTGGTTCCATCTATTTAGAACCTACATTATACAGAGGAGGTGGTCTCTGGTTCCATCTATCTAGAACCTACATTAAACAAAGGAGACGTTCTCTGGTACCATCTATCTAGAACCTACATTGAAAGGAGGAGGCGTTCTCTGGTTCCATCTGTCTATAACCTACATTAAACAGAGGAGGTGGTCTCTGGTTCCATCTATCTAGAACCTACATTAAACAGAGGAGGTGGTCTCTGGTTCCATCTATCTAGAACCTACATTAAACAGAGGAGGTGGTCTCTGGTTCCATCTATCTAGAACCTACATTGAACAGAGGAGGCGTTCTCTGGTTCCATCTGTCTATAACCTACATTAAACAAAGGAGGCGTTCTCTGGTTCCATCTATAGGAGGTGGTCTCTGGTTCCATCTATCTAGAACCTACATTAAACAGAGGAGGGGGTCTCTGGTTCCATCTATCTAGAACCTACATTAAAAACAGGAGGCGTTCTCTGGTTCCTTCTGTCTAGAACCTACATTAAACAAAGGAGGCGTTCTCTGGTTCCATCTATCTAGAACCTACATTGAAAGGAGGAGGCGTTCTCTGGTTCCATCTATCTAGAACCTACATCAAACAGAGGAGGTGGTCTCAGGTTCCATCTATCTAGAACCTACATTAAACAGAGGAGTCGGTCTCTGGTTCCATCTATCTAGAACCTACATTAAAAAGAGGAGGCGTTCTCTGGTTCCATCTGTCTATAACCTACATTAAACAGAGGAGGTGGTCTCTGGTTCCATCTATCTAGAACCTACATTGAACAGAGGAGGCGTTCTCTGGTTCCATCTGTCTATAACCTACATTAAACAAAGGAGGCGTTCTCTGGTTCCATCTATAGGAGGTGGTCTCTGGATCCATCTATCTGGAACCTACATTGAACAGAGGAGATGGTTCCATCTATCTAGAACCTACATCAAACAGAGGAGGTGGTCTCTGGTTCCATCTGTCTATAACCTACATTAAACATAGGAGGTGGTCTCTGGTTCCATCTATCTAGAACCTACATTAAACAGAGGAGGTGGTCTCTGGTTCCATCTATCTAGAACCTACATTAAACAGAGGAGGCGGTCTCTGGTTCCATCTATCTAGAACCTACATCAAACAGAGGAGGTGATTTCTGGTTCCATCTGTCTATAACCTACATTAAACAGAGAAGGCGGTCTCTGGTTCCATCTGTCTAGAACCTACATTAAACAGAGGAGGTGGTCTCTGGTTCCATCTATCTAGAACCTACATTAAACAGAGGAGGTGGTCTCTGGTTCCATCTATCTAGAACCTACATTAAACAGAGGAGGCGTTCTCTTGTTCCATCTGTCCAGAACCTACATTAAACACAGGAGGCGTTCTCTGGTTCCATCTATCTAAAACCTACATAAAAA